>NIJG01000134.1:2336704-2353667 GCA_002201625.1 Euglossa dilemma | reverse complement strand
GGCCGCCGCGCCGCCGCGGCGCAGCATCTTTCATCCGCCACAAAAGTGCCCTCCCGTAATAAACGTCCGACTCGCGGCACGCTTTTGCGTTTGCAAAGAAGATCATAGATACGATTCACAGAGAGGGGCCGTTCTTAACGCGGGGAAGACGTCGATTCGCGTGACCAAGCGCGCGCGCTCGCGCGAACTCGATTCGATTCGAGGGTATGCGGCGCGGAGAGGTGTCGGTGAATTTCGGTCATGCGCTAAGCGGTTCGACGTTTCGGCAAAAACTCATTAAGCCGACCCCCACAGAGCTCTCCTAGACAAAACTGACGATCCTGATGATCCTGATCCTGGCAGACAGGCTGGAGCCTTCCTCGGCACAAATTCCTGGAAGAGACTGCTGCAACTCCGCCTACCTGGACAGGTGCGCGGTTTCTGGCCTAGGGCAAGAGGAGCGGGCTGGCTTCGGGTGTCAAGAGCGTATCCCCTGAGTTATTGCATTTCTCGAGTTCCACCGAGTGCTCGACGCCTAATGATTTCTTTCTTTTTTTCCACTTCCCTCTCTCCTCCGTTTCTCGGAGATCGTCAACGTTTTCTGGGCCTAAGCCGCGTAAAACGTTTCCAGCTGGATCACACCGTGCGAACCGCTTCACCTTTGCACCTTCTGTCCTTTGTCAGACCCCCCCGAACCCGAAAGCGATCCTATCGTACCTACACGAATGTATCTTTCAGTCGATCTATGACTTCCACCAGATAACTTTCTATTATCGTGATCACCGGTTAAACCGCGCTGCCCCATGAATCACGAACTCGCCCGGCTATCGCCCGCGACCTGTACTTTTCCTCCCTCCTTCGGTCCTCCTTTCCTTCCCCGAGAAAGTGCAACTTTGGAAATTCCTCGTCGCTCGTAAACCATCGGACGCGTTCCCGATGAAACCGTCCGATCGACGATAGACAGGTCGACGCGGAATGGGCGAAGGAACCGGTCGAAATCGTCGTCGGTTGGCACGGCGATGAAAAATGTCCGTCGGTCTAATGATAAACGAGCGCGAGCTCATAAACGGCCGAATGATACACTCGAGAGCTCATTGTCCGAGTGAGTTTTCAGGTGGTTCCCGGCTATTGTCGGTGGTGCCGGTTGGCATTGTTGCTGCGCCGCCGCGCAAGATGAAACGCTGGAAACTGCTCGGTGGTGCGGGCGGGAAAAGAAAAGAAGAGGGAATGAAAGGGGACGGAGGCTCGTCCGGCTGGGACAATGGCGATTTCGTTACACGATCTTGGAAACGGCAGCCTGCCTAGCGAGATTTTCGCCGCTCCGAATGACAATAGAGCTGGTGGCTGAACGCGCGATCCGATTTTTGTCTTCCGGCCAGTCAATTTTCCCTTCGAGCTTCCACCGAGCTTCACGCTTCCTAAGCCGCCGCGGTAACGCCGTTTTCACGATCGTTTCTCACGATCCGCTCGGCTCCTAGGTGGAAACCGAGTGGAATTCGAGGATCGTTAAACGAACGCCTGCCTGGCGAGAAAAAATATCTATTCCTGGTTAGAAACGGTTGCGGCTAGGTCTATCGAGGAAGAACGCGAATCGATCGCCGTATAGATCACTGTCACAGATACGCGTGAAAAACGAGCCGAACCGAGGATACGCGGTTTCGGCGATGATCGCGTGGATCATCGAACGACCACGGCATAAACTGGCAACAGGGTGGAGCGTGTATACACGCGCACGAAGCGTATTCGTATATTCGGAAGTAGAAGGCGCAATGGCACCCCCGGTAAGCCTCCCTTCCTTCTCCCTTAACGTCCTTCCCTTCCTGCGGTGGTCGTCATTGTTTCATTGTGTTATAAACGCATTGCGTGTGCTTAGTGCGTGAGGCGAGGGTGTATCGATTGCCCCGCCCCCTGCTGCGTAGCCATGACGACACACCCTATCCTATCTAACCCCTAGCCTAACCTCCAACTTCTACGTTTCACCCCTGCGCTCACCCCCTCTCACGCGGCAACGAGCTTTCTCTTCAACGCGCTTCTTCCTTCTCACCACACCCCTCTCATCCCCCGACAAAGCCCGAGCACGTCCTCGAGGAGAGGACGAGGAGAGGACGAGGTGACGCTGGCTAGCCAACCAAGCCCCTGTCATCGCTCCACCGAACAACCCACCCGTCACGACCTTCTCGTCTTCTAACCTGTCATCTTTCTTCGCCGGGCAAGGGATGCTGCCAAGACTCTCGGTCAAAGGGGCGCGTCGATAGCCCGACAGATAGATATCGCGTTTTCCAGTGTAAACACGAAACGGGTGGAAGCTGACGGAGCGGAAGAGAGTTCGGAAGGGTTAAAGCGGAGCCGAGGATTGATCGAGTCTGCCCGAGTTTACGTGTAGCTTGCTTGCGAGGAGAATCTCTGGTTTCTTCCGGAAGGCGGGTGAGAAAGCATTCGCGAAGAGGACTAGCGCGACGCGCTCAAAGATGACAAAGTACGCGGAACACCTCTGGTCGGAAGACAATGGGTCAGCCCTGCGAGAAGGCTGCGGCTGTCGAGCGTCGGTGTAACCGATCTGTCGCAGCGGTACGTCTCACCTTAATCGACTCTGCACAAAGCTACCCCCGTTATTAATTACCGGAAGCTTCGTATTCACGCGTGACTCGTACAGCTCCCTCCCCGATTCGTTCTCTCTAGCCGAGCCCCGGCAAAATCTCTCAGCGATCTCGCGAAGCTCTCGTGACCGAAGCTCGAAAGCGGAGAGGCGGTTTCGCCGAAGCGGCCCCGTTACGTCAGAAAATCAGCGTTCCGCGCTGAAAACTGCAGTTCCCGGAAAGTCGAGGTAGAAACACGTTTCTCCGTGGCTAGGCGAAATTTCTCGGGGGCCGAAGAGGGTCTCGGGAGAGCGAGCTCGGTCCTCGTGGGTCCCTCACCGGCACAATACGTCTCATTATGTTATCCGCGCATCTCTCGACACGGCCATTTATCATTCCTCCGCCCGTATACCGATATATCGATCCTCTCCTTACGTGTGTAAAACTCTGCTGGCCGCTCTGGGCCTCGTCGTCCCGGCCGTTCGTCCTTTAGGGCCCTCTCTCCTCTCCTTTGTCTATGCGGGGAACGGCTGCATCCTCGTCGAAAGGAAGGCATCGTTCGCTCGCTCGCTCGCTCGCTCGCTCGCGCGCGCGCGCCACCGCGTGGAAAACAATCGGGCCGGCGATCGTGCGAACGATAGAGGATCGCTTATGAATATTGTATCGCGAGAGTCCTTCGCGTGGGCCAAAATAACGATCCCTTCGGGAGATCGACATATGTAAATGGCGCGCGATGGAAGGAATTCGTCGGACTGGTCCTCTGACTTTCGACGAATCGATGGTCCTCCGACGAGCCGAGCGGAGTGGAGTCGAATCCATGACTCGTGTGAAATATCTCGTTCGACGTTGTTGACCAGTGAATCGACGTATTTGGAATATCTCGATGGGTGGTCCGATAAATATACTTCTTACGGGCAGGTACACGGAAGATCGGGAAGGAAGAGAGTCTCGGGTGAAAGCTCGGTTCACCCAGGTTCGACGATTAACTCCGTGAACGCGAGGAAGAAGTTAATGGAAGGAAAACAGGGGGAAGATCTCGTTACAGTATCCCGTGCACGGGATAACTGGTACAAGGATCAAAACAGTCGGTTCGCGCCACTTATTATTCATGAATCGCGGCCGTGGCTCGCTAATGTGTCTGGCTTGCAGTCTCCCTGCGAAACGCGTGCGCACACAGCCGCGCGGTTACACGCACGTGGGTGGCATGTAGGTATGTGCGCAAATGAGAGCCAGTAGAAAGATCGTCGGACGGCCCTATCTCGGGATGCGTATATGGGAAAGAAAAATCATCCATCACGTTCGAGGCTATCCAGAACTGGCAGTGCCGGACGGACCATGTTTTAGGCATCGGTTCTCTATGGACTCCCGTCATAAAATTGATGAGCGTCTTTGACTAATTTATTACGCCGAAAAAACCGCACGAAATTCATAATGATCGGCTCCGATGCCGAGATACGCTATTTTGCTTTTATATCGGTTGCTTTCGGAAATTCTCCGGCTCCATTGTGTCCCTCGCGTCCGCTTCCTTTTCCCTCGAGATCTCGCGCGCCACCCGGATGTGCCAGCGAAAATTACGCTTAATCTCCGCGTATATCCTCCTCGTGGAAAATCGTGGAAAAATCTCTCGTCGGGTGGAAACTTTCGGCTAACGTTCGCGCATTCCTCGCCAGGCGGAGGTATTTTACGCGTCGAGGCTTATTCTCCTGCGACTCCGCGCGCGTATCATCGAATTAGAGGCATCTGCATGGACGCCTGGCTACGCGTAATATCCGACAAGCCGGAGTGGTGGCCCGATGCGTGTGTTTACAACGGAATTCAAAAGGCTCGTTCAACTGCAGAGCTTAATTAATAAACTCGCGATCTTATCGGACACAGCGAGACACGCATCCTCCCTACTGTACCGTCTTCGTTCCACGATTCGTCCTGGGCCCCGCTCGGCTCCGCTCCGCTCCGCGCTCGTCGTCCTCGTCTGGCTGCCGGCCGAAGGTGGCGCGGGAATTTTTGAATCGGTCAAGGGAGCGCTCGCGAGCGTGAAAAATGACGCAATTTTCGCGGCACGCCTCCCATAGCGAACCTGAATCTCTCGTATAAAGGTGCCTATTAGGTATACCCACCCGTCCACCGACTGTACGAGCCATTGTACCGAGCTTACGCGGATCTAACGGGTGATACGCCAGGAAATACTCGGCCCGTCCGTGATAACGCGACAACTACTAACTGGATCGCGATTCCGCCGCTTCTACGCGTCACCCAGAATTTCCACTCTCTTACAAATCTCCGATCCTACCGGTAAGTCCGTCCGTGCCGATCGCGCCCGTTCCTCGAGCATTTATGGAACGTGTTTGTTCCACGGCGATACGACAGGCGAGATAAGTGGAGGAGAAAAGGAAGAGGAGAAAAAGGAGAAGTAACGAGAGTTACTTTGTCCCCAAAGATCAAACCTCGGCCTCTCGAGGCCGGTCCAGCGATTCTTCCTGGACGCGCGCGATTCTTCATCCTGTCAACGTTTTCTCCTCCCGTACGAAATTCAATTACGCTATCAGCGGTGAATGGAACTCGGCAATCACCCCGTATACTCGCGCAGGTATGTAGGCGCAGGCAGCGCGGGCCCCGCGCCACACAACGGCGCGCAGGACTTTATGAAAGAGACAGATGGAGGCGAGGGCGCGTTCGAACATCTGCCGGTGATGTACCCCCTTCGTGTCGATCAATTACACCGGCCTGCACCGAGTCCGCGTGTACGCGTGCAACGCTAAACAATTCCTCGGCTATCTGTACCGTTATCGCAGCGTTCCGACTCGAGTCGCTCGTTATTAACGAGATCACCGAGTTACCCGGCGATTCGAGATTCCCCGAGTATTCTCCAAAGTCTCGCGCGAAGACGATGCGAGGCGAGGCGGAGCGAGGCGAAGCGAGGAATTCCGAGGATGAAATTTGGCCGGAGCGATGTTAGCGAGGGCTTCGTTAAACGCGAACTCGGAAAGAAAAAGAGTGGTCGCGACCGAGTGGAATTAAGGTTCCATAAAAAGGCCCCGGGGTGTTGTGCCGGGGGCTACGCGAAGGCGACGATCTACCCAGCCGAACGATCGAGGAATCGCGCGGATCTACCGCGAGAGGCTCCACCTAACAGAGGATCGTACACGCAGGGTAGGATTCTTGCCTCTCCTCCGATTGGTCGACACGTGGCCCGCCATTGTTTCATTCACGCCTGTTGCACGTTTCTCGTTTATCTCGTTCAGGTTGCCCCGGCCGGGTTCGAACCCACTCGCCTCTACGGGACACGGTCCCGATCATCGTTTCTTCGCCGGCTATATAAATGGCAACGCGATCGACGTTGACGGTAATGCCGGTTGTGAATCATTGGCTGCGAACCGCTTGCGCCGGTGTTAAGCAGAGAAAAAAGACGAGAGGAAAGATGGGGAAAAAACGAAATTTAAATACCGCGGCCGGTTTTACGAGCGGCTCGTTAACGAAACGCCTGTTCCCGCGTGGTCGAACCACTTTTTCCCCAAACGATGTCCCGTATCGTTGCTTCGTAACCTCCGATATTTAAGGAATCGTCGAAACCAGAATCTGTCCTTAAACGGAGTGAAAAGAGGCGAACTCGCCGCGCGTTATCGGCCCTGACCGTACCGCGCTAACAAGGGTCAGCCAGAGAAACGACTGCCACGACTACGGCGACCAGACGAGGATGTCGATCATCCGGAAAGAGAATCGCAAAGGAATACAGGCCCGGGGAAGGAAGCAGATAGATCGGGCGGTAAGAAAATAAAGAAATCCTTGTAATCCTGGAAAGCTAAGCCGACAAGGGAGCAGGATGATCCTGACGGCGTACACGGGGAAGGCTCCTTTCGAACCTGAGAACAAACAGCGCGAAGTCAAGCCGAACCACTCGAGCGAACCGAGCACGCGGTACATAAAGGACCAACAATGCAGGACGATACACAGCTGGCTTGTAAAACACAGAGATCCTGTGAAGATACAAGAATACCCTTGGCTACCGCGTGCCTCGGGGTGGTCTCGTTCAACCTCGTGTTTTTCACCAAACAAGGATTTCCACCGACATCCTTCCAGAGATTCTTTCTCGAATTATCTACCTAATAATCGACTTTCGATTTATCCTTTCCCACACGGAGCCAATTACCGACGAGTCAGACGAGTAACAGTTGCAATTCTGTACCGATGGTACAATACGGCGAAACTCGGAATAAGGATAGATCGATGACGAAAGGTGCTCGAAAGGGAAACGAAGAAATCTGTGGATCCTGGTGAAAAGAAATCTCAAGACGGTGTGCACCGTCATCGCGATCATCCCGGCGGAAAAGTAAGAAGGATCTTTCCCTTTGCCCTGGTGACAAAGTCGTCTGGCAGCGCATCCTGGAATCCGAAAACCCAGTAGGGTTGCGCTTAATCCGCAGAAGCAACAAACAACGATCTCGAGGATATACGACGGGGAGAAAAGGTTGGAGGAAAACTCGGATGATCGGTTACTTGGCTCGAAAGGGCTTTTCACGGCTCGCAGGGCTCGAGCTAATCCAAACCGAATAATACGAAATCGGTTGCACGGACGTGGAATCAAGATGGAGCGGTAATGCCGGGCGATCCAGCTAATCTCCTTAGGGAGCTTTGCCAAAACTCCTCGCGAAGGATGTCGTTTGTTTATCCACGTTTGTTCGCGATCGTTTCGTTCGCGAGACTCGAAGGTCAGCCGACTCGATTGGTAAACGCGATCGTTAACGAATAATCACCGCCTAATGAATTTAACGCTAACGCAGCGCGATTGCGTTTACACGCGCATTATGTTCCGGACAATTTAATCGGGAACGTTAACCGGGTACGACGAGCTCGCTTAATGCCTCGCAATGAAATGTCGCGGGGTTTTCTTTAAGCGGGCTGGCTCGATGAAAGGTACATCATCGAGCGAGGAGTAACAAGGCTAGCTGGTTTTTGTATCGACTCCGCTGCCGGCCGCGTGTTCGTGAAAGCTATTCGCCGATGGTAATGACGAAGCGATGAAAAATTGCATAAACCACTCGTAAATCACGTTTTATTCGTCCGGAGGTATCCCGGGATCGGGCCGTGAAACTCGGACAGCCGTTCCTTCCAGCCGTTTCCACTTTGTCCCGGGATGAAAATTTTCTCGGAAAGGTTTCGTTACGCTGCGAGCCGGGAAAACGCGAAGGAGAGAGAGGAAACTCCTCGGAGAACAAACACCTGTCATCGGGAAGGAAAAGCGGAGCGGAGGAGAGACGGAAAGTGATGGAGGACGAAGGAAGACGGAGAGAAGAGGCAGTTTCGTGTCTCTCCTGGACCCGATGCCATCCTAGCATCCCCGTGTCCATCGCAGGACTATAATTTGGTCCTTAGAGGTGCCACGCCCACGCGTATACATCACCCTGCTATCGAGATCTCCCGGCTCCGATAAAACTTGTCACTTTGTCGGTGTATGTATATATACGCGCGTGAGGAAGCGCGGAATAGCGGAGATGAGATGCGGGATAAGAAAGTAGGAGGATCCTCGGACGAGACGGGATCGGAATCGACCCCTTCTAATCTATTTCCATCCCTAAAATCTTTACCCTGCGCCTTGGTCGTTGCTCGAGTATCAACGCAACGATTAGAATACCGGAATTAATTCGGCTGGCGATGGGGTAAGGTGAGCGTTGCGCACCGGCGAGACAGGATCCTTGGAACGAGTCCGAAATCCGTGCCATTAGCCGAGAGCTCCTTACCCGGGGTGCGCCGGGGGACACTGTCATGACAGGCAACCCTGTCGTTCTTGACACGCGTTACATTCGCGTAGCCGGGTATCAACCTGTCAAAAGATGTAGCTGGGTGTGAAACCCAGTGCGCGTACACGCATACGTACACCCCGGCCACCGCATAATATACCAGGTGACCCTCTTCAAAGCGAACCACGCCTAGTTAGCCACCATTGTACGCGGGCAGGCTTTATGAACTGGAAACGAACGATCACGTCCGTGACAACTTGATCGTTATACCCGGCCGCGGTGGATTGCGTCGTTTTTCGGGGAAAACCGACTTTCCGTGGACACGCGCGTCTCGCCGCTTATTTATAAGCGTGAAAGGACACGGGATATATGGGAACGGGCTGGCGCGCGACCCGCCGAGAAAAATCCGGGTAAACACGCGTAATCCACGGACCCGCGCTTAGACGCACAATTCTTAATCCCGATTTCACGGAATCCTCTATCTATAGCCATAAATTCAAACGATCGCGTGAATGGTGCTGCGTGAATATACGAGTAGCCTGGTATTTTATTCGGTCGCGTCGGTGGTTCGTTGCAAATCCAATTTATCGCTACAAGAAGATTCTAGTTAGGCCTACGCGCAAGAAATAAAAACGAAGAAATAAAACTTGGCGCGTTTTTCGCATTCCTACTCTCCGCCGCCCCGCTCTCGTCGCTTTTTCGCCGGAGAAACAATGCGAATGTTGGCAGCAGCGTTGACCCCCTCGTTCGGGGATTAAAACCGAGAAGCAAGAACGGAATAAATCACGAAGCAGCCACACACCAGCTCCCGTTGGATTAATATCTAATAATGGTAACCCGCGAGCTGAAGATAGTTTCAATCTCCATAAAATCTAATATACGATATTCTATCCGATTATACGCGCGATGTAATCCCGCGTGTCAAGCAGCGTGATTAAGTGCCGAATATTCCGCGCTCGCCCCGCGCGCGATTTTAATTCATCCTCCGGGGGCCACGTGCTTCCCAAATTCCCCTCCCTCCACGGGTTTCGAAAGTCAACGCGTTATACCGTGTCAACGATCACCACTCGCCGCTTTCTCCTCCCGAATTCTGACGCTCCATCCCCGATCCTAAGCAAATAGAATCAGGAGCCACGGGTAAACGTATGTAAAGCCGCGCCGGCCATTTAAACCGAGGTCCCGTTCGGCAACACGTGCACGGTGAATTAATCGCGATATCGGGATCAAATATTTGCCAGGAAAGGGAAATACTCGACAAACGGGAGCCACGAATTTTCGAATTTCGTTTCCCTTTGCGCACCGGCAAACGATCATCGCGGGATTCTACGCGGCGCGGTTTCATTTTTCCAGCGTATTCGAATGAAAATTTAACGGGACGTCGCGTCGTTATTTCTAGGCCATAGTTGTAATTCGCGTGCGGTTAGCACGTGGCCACCGAACCCCGACCGGTTAATATCGAAAGTATGACCGAGGGTGAACCGCAAAGGAAGAACAGGGTGGGACCAACGGCAAGGACGAAACGCGACTCGGGTTTTTAATTAAATAACGAATGATCGAGTACTCTGGCCGAGCGAGATTTAGCGTGTCCCTCATTCGTTCCGCTCGAGGAGGGAAAACGTCGGAAAAGTGCAGCGAACTGCCCCGGAGCGCGGACGGTGCAAAGAACCCTTTAATTGCCGTGGCGATAAAAATTATCTTGTATCTCTCGGTGCACGCTCCGCGGAGAAGCCGGTAAACAACGTCGTTAATTCTCCAGGAGCTGTTATCTCGCGGAATTGCTCGTTTTTCGCGGCGTTCTAGGCGCGCTCGAGCCAGGAGAAAAAGCAACGAGATAATTTTCCCTCCCGCCTCGCGCGCCCGTGAAAATATGCAGCGGGTTGTTTTCCCGGCGTGATGAATGATAAAGGGAACGAGGAGTTTTCGTGTCCGGGCAATAATGCGATCGCGTCGGAGGCGGGGCAGCGTGAAAGTATCCGCAGGGCACCCCGCCCATTAAACACGAACCTGCCGTGGAAAGAGGTAACGAATCCCGTAGAATCCTCCTTCTTTCCACGTAAATCTTCCCGGTGGATAGAAGAATCCGACGGCGGGACATAAATTCGAGCTTGGTTTACTTTTATCTAATTATTCCCCCATGATTCAAGGCTTAACGAGCTGCAGCCTCTTTAAAAGATTCTCCATTCAATCGGCCAGTTGTCTCCCTTCCTTTGACACGTAAACCGGTCGCCTATGTTCCCGATTATTTCTCCCCGCGGCCGGACAAATTCGTATAAAGCGGCTTCGTTTGTAAAATGTCAAATAACCGACGCTTTGTTACGGAAACGATTTACTCTCCGGACGCGCGATACTCTACCTAGAGGAAACACCCTAGGATCACTGACCCGTGCCCTCGATAAAAATCCTTCCTTCTTCCTGACACTCGCGATTTATTAACATTTGCGAAACAGATCCTCGCGATCGTCCGGTCGCATTTGCCGACCGGGAAAAAGTTTCGAAGGATGTTCGACGGGCAATTTCCCCGGAAGAAACCGGCGGGAATGAACGCGGCCCGTTCGAGGCGAAAACGGTACGTAGTCCGGAACAGATATCGCGCAATTAATCACAGAGGCGTAGGACGCGCGGCAGCATCCTTGAATAATCCGGCAGCGGGTCGGCGGAGGGAAGATCGAAGATCGGTCGGGATCAGATGCAAATCAGATTCATTAGCGTTAAGCCGGAGGGGCGCGGGCGCAGGGGAGCCTGCAGACCCTTCCACGTAAACACCGCCGGCACTGCGTCAACCTCTGCCCCAGCTTCCGAGGGTTGTTATTGCGCGGTTACGCCGACCCCCCGCCTCACGTTCGTCTCCAACCTGAATACGTACACCCTCTCGAGATTCTTCTCCCGGCGCCTTCTATCAAAACGCCGCGATCAGCCTCCAGATCGATTCGAGGCGTTCGATTTCACTGGAAACATCCGTTCGGTAGACTCCGAGAATTACGCGACGAATCGGGTATACGAGGAGGAAGAGCGATCGCGGTCGAGGCCGATTATTATCACGGGGAGAATACAAAGATCGCAGGGTGCGGGGATCACGTTCGACAGTTTGCCTGGGGAAGCGACCACCAGGCTATACTCCCGGGATTACGGGGATTACCAACAGACAGTATCACTTTCGATCATCCCGATGGTTAAACGCGTTTCGCGCCGACCTGCCCTTTAATCGCTCGGTCTTTAGCGCCTCGTTATCGCGCGTCTGCTAATCAGCCTAACGAGTCGCGGAAAATGTTTCTATTTTGATTTTTCGACGAATGGAAGCGTGAGTAAATTCCTGGGGTGTTTCTCGAGTCTTCCAGGAAGGCTGGAGTAATAATATAAAATAAATTGATTCGCGTAGTTTTAATTTCCAAGATAAGAGTATTTGCGAACTCAGGGGTATATTATAATTTCCTGTTCCACGAGTTTCTTAGGTACCATGGCGATTTTTATCCCTTTGTCTATAACATAGCGAAAGACTCGTAAGGAAATGAGGCGTGGTTCGTAGATGGGACCGAACGTAAACACGGTCAAGCTCGTGGTTAAATTTTCGACCGACGTCTTTCCGTCTCACTCAGTTGTGTGTTATTCTTCGCCGAGTTCGGACGACATGGTTCGACGTGTGACCGACTTTGCTGTTGATTATGGCACGCGCCATTCGAACCGAAAGGTGAGGGATTAATATTATTCTTACAGTGCACAGACAAATTTCTTGCGTACACACGTTTCGTATCGAAACACCGAAGCTTTATTATCGATTATTTCATCTCCCGCTATTTCGTTGAAACAAGTAACCGAAATCTCTTTGGTAAAAATAGTATCGGACTCAAACAGAATCGTCTTTATACGCGGAAATTCTTATTCGTCGTAGCATAAAACGTAACGTTATCCCCGTTTCTTTTCCACGATGTGTCGACAAAGACGAAATGCGCCAAGACGCGAGGTACGAGGAAAAGGCGAATAGTCCGGAATTTCAGTTTCGGTGATAGAAGGTGGAAGCGCGGGACAGAGTGGGCAAGTTTTTCCCCCGGCGGAGGATCGCGTCAATTATGCGAAACCGGCGTAATGAAAGCGGCTCCGTGGAAACCAGTCGAAAACAAACTCTGAAAGGATCTTGGCAACCCCTAATCAAGTCCCGTTTAATAAAACGCCCGGCCCCGTTACCCGCTCCGCCCCTGCTCGCCCCGACTCGCCAACCGCCCTCCGTGCCACGGTGTCGTCCCTTCGTGGCTAATCTGACTTTGATTAAAGTTTTAGCGACACCTAAAAGCGTGCCGCCCGATAGAAGCCGGCTGGTACACGCGTCCCCGCGCGGAGAGGTGGCTAGAAGGCTAGCCGGCCGCTCGTGTAAGTCGATTTTTATTACGTTCCGGCGCATACATTACCAGGCATCGGTAGAGACACGCGGTAATGGGCTTATCGACGCCACGGGATTACGGTAATAAAGCTACGGAGACGCGAAACCGCGCGGCGCGTCGTATCGCCGCGTCTTGGACACCGCGTGGACCGTGAGTCGACCGAACGGGCTGAAAAACCTTTTCCAAGCGCATAAACCCGCCAGATCAACTTCCATTTCACCCCCGACTCGGTATTACGCCACGTTCATTACCGACCACGCTTAATTACGAACCAACGGATTCGTTCCCAGTCGCGGATCATCGAGCGTTTACGTATTAATTCTATATATTTAATTACGCCTAGATCTCTGTTTATGTTACACACTCGCTGCTGTGTAATCGGATTTGCACGGGAGAATATTATTCGAGATAACAGGCTAGACGCGATTGAAGGTTAGACGCGTCGGATTCGACCGATTGTTTATGTTTTACTCGTTAGATGTAAACACGACGCTCTACCGGAAAGATGGTAACCTTGAATCGTATAACCGAATACACACGGAAAGTATGTTTTTGTAATATCGATGTTACTCTTACGGAGTAAGTATAACAACTTTATGGGATAGCTGTATCGGTGTAGGTAACGCGTAAGCAGACTCGAATTATGAAGACGTGGTGTTTAAATGTGAATTTTGTACTCACGTTGACGAAGGAAGACAGGAGGCGACCATGTTAACCTTTCCGATTGTCTTTCCCTTTGCACACTTGACCACCTTTGTCGTTGTGTTGTCTTTCGCAGTCAACTTTCGTTCCTCGATGTGGTAAACTAATTTATGATCACTGATTTATGGTAACACCGATTACACGATAACTATCACTGGTTAAAACTTCGTTAAAACCGAGAAAAAGTACGCGATTTCGCGCGTCTTACGATTACACTAAAGTACGCCACATTGTGCTCCATCGAACAAGTGGTAGCCTCTGGTGGCGGTATTCGAAACTAAGTTTGAACGTTGAGTATCAAGAGAAATAAGACGTACGTAACACGTGGCACTTTTCATCGGTAGGTAAAACAAATACCTCGAGTCGGTATTATCATAGACGACGTGTAGAATAAAGGCAACTATTATATATATCGCATTCCCGTAGATAATATGCATCGCACGCGTGTTAAATATAATTAAAATAATGCTAAATTGTCGTAAATAAGAGAAACTTTCGTCCCGTTTGTAATAATATTATATTACGCTAAATAGGTAACGTTAAAGATGAAAAGAAATTAAAATCTAAAGTATTAGGTATCTTTTATATTTCACCCGTAACGTAATGCGATAAAATTGAGGGTTATAATCGTGAATATTTCATAGGAAAGAGGTAGGAGGCCAATTAGCTTTCGATAAGTTTTTAAAAAAGTTGATGTCGCAGCTTTGAATAAGGTAGCTTTATTTTGTTAAAAATATTACTGACATTATCAATTAACAGCGGAGTAACGAGTAATCGGAAAACGATGAGATACTTTCTTTTACACATCGTGATCGTTGAATTCCGGCGGTGTCGTCTCGTACTTTACAAAAAAAACGTTCTCGTTTTGCGTTAAAATATACATGTCTATATGCACGTGGCTTGTGTGTGTATATGTATATTTATTTATATATATATATATATATGTATATATATATGTGTGTGCCTGTGTATCGTGAAAGGTGGCTGCGATTGAAATGCGACGAGATCATTGAATCACTTTATTGTCACACGCCATATCTGGCATCAGGGGTATCTTTTATCAGATATATTATACTGGATACAGTCACTAACGCTTTATATTAATCATTCCGCGTAGATCCCGCCATGAACTCCTCGAATCATAGCAGTGCTGCATTTCAAATTTTTTTTTTTACCGGCTGGCCGAACCAGTGATATATACAGAACTACGGTTAAAAACGGTTTCACGTTAGGGATCTGCAGCCGATCCTGTATCGATCCCAAACATTTACCCGGGGACGAAAGAAAAAGAAATCGTCGGAGGAGTTCCCGGTCGAGTTCTCGTTTCTTTCACACGGAACGTTATCTAATCGTATCGTTTAAATTCTTTTCGCCGTTTTTTTTTCTTTTCCTCTCTTTTTAATTAACCACTTTTTGCTTCCTCATTTTGTAACGAAAATGACGCATCTCTCTGCTCGTGATATATCCCACGCTCTCTCCCTTTCTCTCTGTCTCGCTCTCTCGCCCGTACTCCTCCGTGTGTTCCTTTTCAAAATAAATCCGGAGGTTTATCGCGCAGATAAATTAGGGACCGTCCTGAGCGGTTGCCGCGCTTGCTCCGAACGGTAGGAAGGTGCCTGGTCGATAGTCGAGAATCAATGTCCCAGTGATTTTACGATCGAAGGCGTGCATCGATTCCGCCGCGAGCGACCCGCGCGGGAGACTACGTGAATTAATTGTGTCGGAAGTCGCGTGATCGAGGCATTGACGAATTGGAAAAGTCCGTTTGAGATTCCTGAGTTCCGTCGAAACGATATTTCAGTGCGGTATACGTTCGTTTGTGCGCGACTCGTCGAAATTTAACAGTGTAGAGAGAGGCAACGAATTCGACACACGGGATCGATCGTAATGCCGTTCGACGCGGTTACAAGAACACCTATGCTACGCTGGATCGTCTCTACGAAATTTTTTAAGTAAGTAATGAATTTCATTGTAAAGAAATCGTTGACAGTGTCCCTCCATCTTGTCATTTTTCCTCGCCTCCGTCTCTCTCTCGCTCTTTCTCACTTTCTTCTCGCACTCGTTCTTCCTCGCACACCCTATATCATAAACGTAAACCTAAATTGGCTTTCTAAATTTGACAAAAGTGGTACCCCTTGGCTCTCAGGTTTTCTGCATTCCGTGTAAATCGTATCATTTACTCGTTCTATCTCGCTTCGCGTTTAATTTATATTTCCCTTTGTCCCTATTTACGCCCCCTTCTATCTCGTTTCAGCCATTGTTTTGTTCGACTCGATTATATTTGTTCGAAAGTTTTCTTTTGTCTCCCATCAACCCTCTTTTTCGTTTTCGTTTAAGTTAATTGTAAGTATATAGGTACAAAGTTGGATATTAATTTGTTCGTTTTCGTAGTTAATACTATTTGTATGTATATGTGTATATATAATATATATGTGATTCACGATGCGTGTTCGATCCTAAGATTGAGCATGCCTATGTACAAATGGGCATGGTAAGAGTGTGAAAAATAACAAGCTTCACCTTGACTCCCTTCGCGTTGTCCCTTCCACGTTCGTTTCTTTTTTCATTTTTTCTTTTTTTCTTTCATCCGTGCCGCGAGTCTCCGCAACGCAAATCGTAAATAAACCTCGCGTTTCGTCTCGTGTTACGTTCCGACGTCGAATATCTCTCGTCTCATCGATTTTTTTCGATTCAATTGTCCGAGAGAGAGAGAGAGAGAGAGAGAGACGCTTAAACGGAAAGATGACAAATAAAGAAAGTTGCCGCCGCGAAGAAAGTCAAGGTAGAAATTAGATGAAAAATCACGTTAAATCAAGGACAGCGATTTATCTCGTCTATCTTTACATCCAGCCTGCTGGTTTTCGCTTCCGACACGTTCGCCTGTCACCTAGTTCGCTTCGAAATTTCCGACGAAATTATTTCTACCACGATTTCCCCGATATTCCCGTCACGGTACCCCGGATCACGTCATCGACGCGAGTGTAAAAAAGCAAACCCGTCCTCCCCCACCCCCTACCACTCTCATTGTTTCCCCCCTGCCATATTGGAATTTCTTAAAACCGGCTACTAATTACAAAAGTCCTACGTTTGTATAGGATATGCGGTATTTTATATCGTAAGCGTTAACAGTTCGCAACGATAGGACCTTCGCGAAACTTTTTCGCACAGTTTCACCACGGCTACGACGAGCGCGAAGAACGAAAAGAAGAACGCGGGGAAAAAAAATTGTTCGAAGCCGCGCCAGCTTCGCCAGATTTAATCTTGACTTCCGTTTGATCCGCGCGAAACGAAGTGGAAATTAAGGTGGAAGAAGCGAGATGAAGAAAGGTAGCGGCTGCGAGAATGCGATACGAATCGAACGAGTTTCGCGAAGTATCTTATGGCCGCAAATAACCGGCGGATTTACAAACTGAACGTGTTACATAATTCGTAGTCTTCGTATATTTTTTTGTTGTTTTTGGTTTTTTTGTCCCTTATCGAGCGTTATCCACTAGTACAGAGTTTATATTTTGCTGTGTGGTTAATTATGTATTCATTGTTCCAAGAGCCTACTAATATAAGTCATGCACTTGCAAAATGTTTTTTTTTTTTCTTTTTTTTT
>NIJG01000134.1:2298845-2328803 GCA_002201625.1 Euglossa dilemma | reverse complement strand
TATATATATATAAAGGACACATGTTCACTTGGATATGAAAGTTCGACCAAGTAAGTGTGAATGATCGCCGATGAGGGTTGTTGGTCTAGGAGGCAGACCGGTAAGTAAGGAAGGGTGCACTCAGATCGGTCAACTACTACGTTAACAACACGTAGAAAAATCGAGTTGGACGGCCTGTGCGCGGTCGGGTCGGGCTTTCGAGAGTCGACCAGGTCGACGTACGACGACGACGACGACGATTCCGACGTGCAGGGTGGACCACCCAGCAGAAGTCGCGAAGCAGCTGGTTCCTCCGCGAGCCGAACGCTCGTTGCCTGGAAGAAAGAACACGATAGGGCAATGGTTAACAGCTGACGGGAATTGGATCGTTTTCCGAGAGCTTCCCGACTCTGTCCCAGGCTCGCACCTGTAATCAGAAGCGCGCAGAAAGCGTCACAAGCTAGATCGTTAAGTGTATCTTCGACAAAACGTCACATCTATGGTTCCCGCTATCGAAAACTCTCTGCAACTATGTACGCATATAGATATATAGATGTATATATATATATATATGTATATTCATACAAGTGTGTTTGCGTGTCGTGTTCGTGTAACACATATCACGTGTACGTAGGTTTCGAACCCAGGGAAAACCCGTTGGTTTTTCTCCGTTGGTCTTGCCCGGTGAAAGACTGGCTTGCACCGAACTTTCGCCGAGTGGGTACACGTAAGAAGTGTCCGCAGGCAGATTGTACAAGACTGTGTGCTATATTCAACGAACCTGTCTTTTTTGCTTTCTTTTGTTTTTTCTCTTGTTTTCTTTTGTTCGGTAGAACTGTAACGAAAATAAAAGGGAAAAGAATAATATCGAGATACGTATAGTCGTGTGTATATGTAAGGTATATATATATATATATGTAGAGATATGCGCATAAGAACACTGCAGCGCTCGAAGACATCGAGAAACGAAAAGCCGTAGTGGGTGAAGTAAACCCTCACCCCAAGCACGTATGAACAGCGGCTTCTAAGAAAATAAACGACAACGAACCAGGTGGTCAACTTACCTACCGTACGCGATCCCGATCGGGACTCGCAACAAGTTGACCACGTGTTTCATCTAAAGGTTGAAAAGCTGTACAAAACAGACAGACACCGCGACGTACTGCCAGCACGAGTCTGGACCGGCACTATAGCTACAGAGTCACGAATAAGACAGCGCGACAAATGTACTTGAGCAGCTAATACGTAAGGTTCTTGAGCCGCAGATACAACCTTTCCGCTCTCCTCCCGATCGAACCCGACGAACAGGCAGACAGACAGACGGCTCGTCGAGATCGTGGCAGCTCAGGAAACTCGTGCAAACGTTTCTCTAAGAGTTACGTATCGCTACTACGTAGAAACAGACTCTACGATCTATGGGGAGTAAGCGGAGGAACGTCTCGCGACTACCTCGAGGACCGTGCAAAATACCTCGAAAAATACTTTCCTCGATGACGAAAATGGATCGCGAAACCGGGGGTCCAATCGAGGCAAGCATTTCCCGGCGACTTAGTCGCGAACGTTTCGCGTTACTCCCGGCTCTCTAAAGCACAACTTCCTTCTAAAGAGTAATGTGCTGCGTGTTTCATGACTGTTGTTGTTATTGTTGTTGTTCATACAAGTGTCGTAGACTGATCGCGTTGCTGTCGTTCTTCTTGCCGTGTCTCTCTGCAACTTGTACTCACATTTCGTCGAAGGCTCGAGCCACTGCGCCGCGAACCTCTCGACATCCTCTCGATCGAGTGGACTGCTAATTTAATAGCGTGGTTGAAAGCGAGCCCTGAGGAATCTACGAGTTTCCACGGGACGCCCTAACGCGCGTGCCGTTTCTCGAGCGTTTCGATTATAGCGAGAGAAATCACCGGAACCGATGACGCCGCGTCGGTCGCTCCCACGCGAACGAAAAGAAACTGGGGGGTGGACCGGAACGGAACGGAACGAAACGAAACGAAACGAAACGAAACGAAACGAAACGAAACGAAACGAAACGAAACGGAGGGTTTGTAAATAATTAAAAGAGGGTGATATATACATATATATATTTTGCAGGGTGTGTTCGGACCTGTCCCCGTCGCCGCTACCCTCGCCGTCACTGCTGGCGGAACTCGGCTGCCGTCCGCTCCTTCCGCTAGCCGTGTCCTCCGGTAATACCTCCTCGCTCCTATGAACTGTAAAGGAGGACTTGCCCTTCTTCCCGAATCCTAGCCGCCGTCTTCGTCCTTCGTCGCCCACGCATGTACCACCAACAGACGCACGTGGTATGTTATGGTTTTTGCGTGACGTGACACGGTATTTTTGTCGTGGATGTAGTAGTAGTAGTAGTAGTAGAAGTGGTAGAAGTAGTAGTAGTAGTAGAAGTAGTGGTTGTAGTGGTGATCGTTAGTAGTAGATGTCGTAGAACAGCGGTGAATGTGAGCGTGATGTAAATTTGCATATACGGTATCGATATATGCGTGGTGCGTGTATGAAGATTTTTCTCGTGGTAAAAGTGTAGTATTATTATCATTTTTGTGTGTATTTTTTTTTCTCAGTTGAGTGTTTGGTTTCGAGGTTTTTTCGCATAATAGCAGAGCGATCGTTCCAGCGATCGATCAGGGTGATCCGCGTCGAGTGTTGTCCCGTGACACGATCGCGCGAGCGACGATATAGCCCGCCACGATGAGAAATCGTGCAGGTGGGTGCAGATCGATGACGTGAATGGTCCCCAGCGTCGAGAGATAGTTGGTTGGTAGAAGTAAAGTGTGAATGTGTTCATGTCGAAGAGAGGCGGATAGAGATGAGGAGGGATGGCGGAGAAAACAAGAATACGATTAGAATGTACATACTGCCCCGTTTACTGGGTTTTTTGCTCTTCTACGGTGTGCTCTTGATATCGTTTGTACGCTTACTTCGCTCTACTTGGCGGATTCTCGGACGAAAATCGCGGGAGAATCCGCTTTGCCGACGTCGCCTCGCCGAGCGAGGCCGAGGCGAGGTAAAAGAAGAAAAAAAAAAGAAAAAAAAGAGGGAAAAAGAATGGATCGCGATCGATCGGCGATGGAAAAGAAGGGGGTACGTAGCGAGAGCACATCGTAGGTCTACTCACTAATGGCGCTAAACTATAACGCTACGCTATTACTCGAGGGACTATCGATATATTACAAAGAGAACTGACTAGAGATTAAGATGCCAGATAAAAACGAAGAGACAGAGAAGATAGATTGGTAATCGCGCGAGAACGGTATGAACGCGAAAGTAGTATATCGTTTATCACGCGGCCGCTTTCGATTTCCTCGAATTTCCCGAGCAAAAGTACCAAATCAACATCGCACGCAACCGACTCTAACCGGTGAAATTTGAAGAAACGGCTAGTGTGACGATGTGTTACCTGTGGCGGACAGCTGACTGGTGCTGTTACTCTTCTTCCCCAGACCCGCCTGATACTGCACCGCGCTTCCGCCACCGTTGCTACTTCCGCTTCCGCTTTTACTCCCGGGCGAGCTTTTGCGACCCCTTCTCGAGGAGTCCTCGACGTTCAAACCGATCGCCGTATCGCTCAAACTACCGTCTACGGAACAAAAGTCGCGTGAACCCGAGAATATTAACGACCACGCGGAGAGAGGAGCTAGTAGACGGATAGGGGACGAAACGACACAGATTTTCCAGCACATCGAGACGATAGAAGAAAGGAGAGAGAGAGAGAAAGAGAAAGAGAAAGAGAGAGAGAGAGAGAGAGAGAGAAGAAAAAAACGAAAAAAAAAAGGAAAGAAGAAAATAGAAAGAGACATACGGGCGTAGAATCGCGGGAACTCACCGACTTTCTCATCCTGTGGCGCGTCGGTGTTACTGAGACTCCTCGTGAACTGACCCCTTTTATGGTCGTCGTGCTCGTTATCGCCTGGCTGGCTCCTGGACGGCTTCTCGTACGAGCCCGACTGACTGGTGTACTCGCTGCTTTCGGGCATGGAGGAGGATCGGCGATCCCGAGCGTCGTCGTGTCGTTCGGCAGCGACGGCAGTGGTATCGTCGGCGGCGGAGGCGGTTTTTTTCCGCGATCGCCGTCGAGTAGACGACGTTGGGGACGCCGAGGCCACGGTGGTGGTTTCGTCGAAGTTGTCGCGCGGCGACGTTTTCGTGTTTCGTGAGGTTTCGTGGTGATCGACGGCCCGTGGGTGGTAGTTTTTAGCAGTGTCGGAGGTAGCGGTTTGGGAATCAAAGAGACTTGAATTAGCGTTACCGGGGTGGGGTGCTCGGTTACGGGGCCTACGCGGATCGCACGGGCCAAATCCGCAGTTCTCGCTGCACTGGCTCTCGCTCTCCATCGAGTACTCGTAGTACTCGAGGGTGTCGCTGATCGCTACGTTCCTCTTACTACCCTGCTGCTGCTGCTGTTGACTCGGGTGCTGCTGGGCTTGCTGATGACGTTGCTGTTGCTGCCTCTTCTCGAGCAGCTCGAGATCCCTAGCCTCCGGGCAACTGCTGTTTCGCCTACGGTACCTAAGCCTCGATTCTACCGACGGCCTCCTCTCCTCGCTCTTTCGCGAGAACGAGCCAGACCTACCTACCGACTCGTACGACATCTCTAATTCCCGACACTCCGGACAGCTAGTCTTACGCCTAACGCGATACTGCGACGACGAGCGCAGCGATCCCGACCTAGCCAGCTCGCACGGTTCCGGATAATCGCAAGTCCGAACGTTCTCGTAGTCGTACCTCGGGTCTACGTAACCCTCGCGAACCTGACCCCCCGCGCCGTAATAGTCCGACCTAACCCCCTCGCCGCTAACCGTCCCGTTTTTCTGCCGGAAGCAGTCCGCGCACACGACCGTCTCCATCGAACCGAAGTCCTCGTCCGAGTCCAGAATGAAATTCGTACTCCTGTCCTCTTCCTCTTTTCTTCGCGGAGAATCGTAGTATCGCAGCTCCCTGGCCTCGGGGCAGCTGCTGTTCCGTTTCCGACGATACAGACGTCTGGCCCTCTCGGCCCTCTCCGAGGAGCTCAGCTCCTCGTCCGAACGTAGGATCGGCGTAGATTCTGCTCGTTGCAACATCATTCGTTTGCTCTCGACGAAGGTCGGCACGGTGAGCGTGTCCTTGGCGCTGGCGGCGATCTCTCGATACCGAGGCCGCAGGTTCTCGTAGAGGACCAGGTCTCTGCTCTCGCGCCTGCTTCTCCGCCTTCGTCTCCGCGGCATCTCCGCGATCTCTCGGTACGCGTCCGCTCGCGCTCCTCCGCCACACTCCGGGCCGCTGTGCGCTTGATAGTCGTACTCCTCCGCGGAGCGATAGTCCCGGTAATGGTCGGTGACGTAGGCCTCGCTGTCCACGTACCTCGACGACCTCTTCCTTCGCCTGCTGCTCCGACCGGCGCTCTCCCTCCTGTCGTAGTAATCGTCGTACATTTCCGCCTCGGTCCTCGGCACGTTTTCGTTCTCGTAATCGTAGAATCGTTGTTGGTCGTAATCGTCGACGGTGCCACGGTCGATAAACCCTTCGTCGTACTCGATGTCCCAGTCGTAGCCGTCGTACCCGTTCTCCAAGTAGGACTCGCTGCTCTTGGTTCTCCTGCGCGAGCGAACGGCCATCCTCTGATCGTCGTATCGCTGGAAATCGGAGGCGGCGCGGATGGCGGAACGCGCCGCCTCCCTGTCGCGGCCGTAATTCTCCGCGGACGACAACGCCTCGTCGATGCTGCAGTAAATGTGCTCGTTAGCCGCGTCGCAGATGTCGCCGTCGAGATTCTTGGTTCGCTTCTCCGATATGTCCCTGGCGAACGCGGGATCGTGATCCTGAAACGCAGAGTCTCGGTACTTGCGTTTCGTAGGATCCTCCCGGCCGAGTACGTTCCGCAGGCCGATCTGATCGTCGCTACTGAAAGAATTCTCCTCGGACAGATCGTACGAGTGATAACCCTTGCCGGCGAGGTCCATGTCCGTGTTCTGCTTGTCGAAACGCGGCATGTAAATCTCCGTCTCGCCGCAGCTGAACTCGGAATCGTATCCGTAGAACGGCTTGTGATCCTGCTTCAGCATGTAGTCGTAATTCTTCTCGCGATCGAGCAGAATCTTGGGCATCTTGTCGTCGCCGTTCGAGTCGAAGTACGATTTACTCTGATCGCCGAGGGCCGGTATCTTGTCGCCGTATCCGGCGTCGTTGATGGCCATGTTCTTCTTCAACTTGCGACGCGCGGTGCGCAGGCTGTCGTCGCTGAATATGTTGCTGGAGATGGTGTCGTACTCGAAGCTCTTGGCTCTACGCGAAAGCATGCCTAGCCCGATACCGAAACGGTCGGCGTAGGTGTCGTGCAGCACGTCGTAGTCGAAGCTCCTAGCCTTCGAGAATAAAAAAGATCTACGCGGTCGTAAGCTAACGTCTAGATTCCTAATGCCGTGATCGTCCGTAAAGTCGTGCAAGCCTCTCGAGAACAAGTGGTGCCTAGATTTCGCGGATCTGCCGGTACGATCTTGCCAGCTACGCGACCGTCTACGCATACCGGAGTCCAGTTGATAGGGCGACGAGTATCTGTCGCGAAACTTCTCGATGAGGCGATCGTTGAAGTCGACCTGAAGGCAATCCTCCACGTATATCTCTGGTATACGATTCTTGGAGCTACCGGTTAGCTCCTCTGGCTTGAGTATGTACCCCTCGGAGACGCTGTACTCGCTGGTCTCCGGGCTGTAATATCTCAGCATGTTCTCGTCGACGGTCTGCGACCTCGTGAACGGCGTACGCATCTTTCTGTACAACGAGCGCACCACTGCGGACTTGCTCCGTACGAGGGGATGCGGGGTGGGATTGTGCTTGCTGGGGTTGTTGCTCCTGGGCTTGGTGGGATTGTTGTTCGGACAGTGACATTCGCTGCAGGGTACCCTAAGTCTGTGCCTGCGCCTATTGCGCCTAGGGGGCAGGGGCATAGGGGATATGACACCGGGTATTAAAACGTTTTTAACTGTCGGTCTGCAAACAATGTTTTTCATATAGAGTTTTAGCGCTTCTGCGGTTACATTAACGATTTCTGTTAGCCCATTCTTCATTTTTTTTTTTCTTTTCTTTTCATCAAAGAATAAAAGAAAAAAAAAGAGACTCTACTCGCACGTTCGCGATCGATCGAACGCGTTCCTTCTTCCTTCTTTTCTTGCCCTATTTTTCCGTTTGTTTCGTCTTAAATTTTATCTTTTTTTTTCCGATTTTCGCTTTTCGTATCCTTTCCCGGGTTTTTGACTCGCTACATCTTTTTCCATGGCATTTGGCATATTTCGCATGGTCAACAAAGCAAACGCGACAAACAAGCGAACGAGAATTCGACCGGAGAATTTTGTTGCATTTGTCACTCGCCGAACAAATATAAATGCAGGTTGTCTGTAGGACGTGCGACGATTGATTTAGTCTCTTCGTGATTATACACACAACATACATATATGTAATTTGTGACGTGTTTCAACGTAGGTAGACCTAGCCGTTCGACCAACGCCACGCACTAATCCCTGCTTTATTAGAATGGGACAATATTAAATGGACATTGACACGGTGCATAGGAGGTGCAGTCTAGCCAACTAAATAGTAATAGTAGAATCGTCGAAGAGAGCGCGGAAGGATTTCGGGGACCTATCAAGCAGGCGGGGGGAGATGAGACAGTGTAACTACGGGGTGTCATTTCATTCGGCAATGTCCATTTAATTCAGGGATTATCGTCGATGAGAAGGCAAGCCATCGAGTGTTCCATTCTGTGCGCGGTGTACATGGTCTATCGACGAGCATAACGATAATTTACTTGCAAACTCAAAGCGGGATTACGCTATTCCGAATGAACGACCTACGAAATGAGATTAGTCGGGAGAAGAAGAAAACGGAAACGGAGGGGAGAAACGAAAGAGAAAGGAGGAAACACGATTTACCCGAACGTCGCGTAAAAATGGTACAGTGGATGGCTGTCTCCTCTAAAGGGATACTTTCTTCTCTATGGAACTTGTCTTGCTTTGTACACTGACTTTGAAATGCAAGGTCATCGACTCGAAAATTATAATACAATAGACATTGAACTATACTCACATTAGTCCTCTAGAGCCACGTGGTCGTTCCGATTGCGTACTGAAGGCACTGCTCGTCACGGAGGCTATACTCTCCATATCGGAGTCACCGAGATCTCCAAGTACGTCTTTGTCAGGACTCAAGTGTCCCCTTTGCGGTCTGTGCATTCGATAAGCGCGACTATGCGGCAAAGATAACGGATCGTGATCTATCGAGAGCAGATCCGAGTCCGACAGCCCGCTATAGTGTCTTTCCCAACCTGAAAAATGAAAATCATTCCCTTCGGGGACACGTTTCTCTCTCTCCGTAACGGTCTCGCGATCCTCCAGGACATGTACACGGACAGACTACTCTATATACGTACCACTCTCGCCTATAGCGGCGCACGGATACGCTTTTCGAGATGAAAACGGGGGAAAAAAGAGAAATACGTAGTCGGTGGAAAATTGTTTTCGAATTACCCGGGAAACATGCAGCCCAACTAATAACGTTCCATTACGAAGTTTCCGGCTTATTCGTCGCGAGCGAAATTCCGCGAACAGGGTCAATTAGGACAGGGATTTTCGCGAGCTTTCGTCATCGTATCGCGCTCGTATCGCCGAGGTATTCCGAAAGTTTGGAATTAATAACCGAGAGGGTAGGAAAGTAGCAGACTCTCACCTCCGATGCCCATAGTCCTGTACGTGTGCACCTGCCTATTGCCTTGTCTCATAAATCTGGCCCGCTCCTCGAGATCCTGAGCAGCCCTTTCCTTCAGAGCCGCCGGGATCAGAGGCAGCTGTCTCTTCGGGCTACCGGTGGGAGTGGCTGTCGCCGACCTCGAGCTGAATCTGGAATGCGTCGTCCTCCTAAGTCTCCGTATCCGATGAGAAACGCGTCGATCGGAGCGTGGTGCCGCTCGCGAGATTCGCCGGATAGGAACTCGCGTTACGTACCTGGGTGGAACGTAGCCGTGCGAGTAGGGCATGGATCTATGTTCCGGCGGAGACAGAGAGCGATGACCGGTGGGACTCTGAGACCTTCCGCGATACCGGAGGCTCGGCGAGTCCATAGGCGCTGCACTGTGCGACCTGTGGCCCATCATTCCTTGATGAATATCGTCCTGGGGATTAGAGATATTTAACAACGCCGTCCGTTGCTTCCGCAGGTGAAGACGAATCGATAACGCCGCCACGCGAACGCGTCGAAAGTGCCGGGCAGAATGGCTGTACGCGTACTTGACTCTACGCGATTGATCAATTCCACGCGGACTGCAACGACGGCCCAACGACGGGCCAACGACGGACCAACGACAGCCGATCGACGGCGAACACTCGCGAAATCTACGGCGGAGGATCTAGGAACGCGTTGGCCGAACGATCGTTAGTTCTCGCGGAAAGGGAACGGCTCTGTCCCGTGCCGGATGGAAAATCGGTGAAAATGACGCAGCTACTCACCTTGCGATAGGTCTGATAACCAGAAATAGAGGCCGGCTGATCCCGTATCATGAGGGCGGCCCGCTTGCGCCTCTGCGGCGACATGTCCCTTCGACTTCGATGCTCCCCGTCCACGCACAGCTCCCTTTCCGGCGGGGGGCTAGAATAGTGGCTGCTCCGGCATGCGTTCATTTTTTCCCCGATTAGTGATCGTCGTGTGAACGCTTAGAACGTTAAAATGGGCGGAGGGGAAAGGCGAGTGCTGTGATCTCGCGCTAGATTACAGAGTGCATGCGGCCAGGCTGGTTCTCATTGGCGATGCTTTATCAAATATGCATTCTCTACGCTGCGCGCGTTGCACCGTGGCGGTCTTCCCGTCCGACCAGACACACCGACCAACCCGGTAAGCGACGAACCATCCCACAGGATCCGAGTACTCTCTCGTAACCGCTGCGGAAAACGGTAACGGGCCACGAGGAACCTGTGTTGTCCCCGTGTCCGGGGCTTAAACCGATCCCGTGATCGATAGTCAAGCCTCTCCGAGGAGGACGAGCGAGTTCCTCGTACCTTCTCGATATTTCCAAGCGCCGCGACGCCGCGAGATACACCGACCGTTCCTCATCGCTAAAACGAACTTCCGAACAACCAGCGTTTCACTCTCTTCCCGTTTCGACGCGACATTCGGCGAACGTTGCGGAATATTTCGCAGCGAGTTCATCGACGAACGTAACACCGGTTCGAATTACTTCGCGAGGCTGGTACTCGTTAGCCCGTTTGGCGGACGGAGAGCGGACTGGTCGGGGAACCGGTCGATCCGCAAAGCGCGAATGCGTATCGTTGGCGATCCGCGCGTTACTTGCCAATAAAGCCGGACAAAGGTCGGACCATTTCCTCCGCGGGGGTGTCCTCCGTCGATGGAAGGACAGTTTCCGTTGCCAAGAAGCTCTACCACCCGCTGTAAGGAAGGGTCTGCTTGGCTGCCGTAAACAATGGTCCGGCGACTGATCGCCGGAGCCAAATGCGTACGGAACCAGAGCCGGAAGATTGATCGCGCGCGAATCGCGGCGAGAAGGACGCGCGGCTGACAGTGATGGTCCCGGTTGCTGGCAACCGACGCGCCAATAAGCGTCGCGAGCCAGTCCCCGGCGAACTGGACGTTGCCCAAGAGAGATTTCGATCGGTGAGGCTTCCATCGGAGGAAGGAAAAGAAAGGAATGGAGCCACCCCGGCCGATGCATCGCGTTGCACTAAGCGTTACTAAAAGCCATGTCCTCGCGCAATCTAAGTCTCGTAAAACGTGGGAGATGCAAGAAGCGATGACACGATGACGCCTACGTGTGTGCCTACATGATCGGTGACCTACTGAATCTCTGCGCCCAACTACTCGTTCTTGCGCTTTATCTCTTTCCCGTTTCTCCTGCTTTCTTCTCTTCTCTATTCTCGGTCTAGCCGCGTCGCACCATGCGCGCTCATCGACGAGAAACGAACCGTGCGCGATTTCTCTCCTTCGGTTCGTTCGGCTCGTTCGGTCGGTGCACGCGCGACGGAAACGAGCCGCGTGCAAGCAGAGGAACACCCATCAGGGCGGATAGAGGCTGAAAGTCGAGCTGCCGCCTGGCCTCTCGGAGCTCGACGCGCAAAGCGGAGACGTATCGGTTATGGATACGGCTCTAACGAGCGCCGCTCGCATCCCCGCGCGAGTACTCGCGCTGGATAGACAGGAGCGTAGCGCTGGGAAATTATTTCGGTCGAAGGTTTAAGATAATCAGATGTTCCACGGTCGAGATGGACCGATTTTTCCAACTCGATCGTCCGTGAACCTTTCTATCGTCGTCGTCGTCGTCGTCGTCGTCGTCGTAGTCGTCGTAGTCGTCGTCGTCGTTGTCGTCATTGATGCACGCGGACACGTTCCAGCGATTCCGCGTCGCGAGTGCGTCGAGAGCGAACGTTCACGTCTCGCTCGTTTCTCGTCGATAACGACGCGAAACTCCGGCGTCGTTAGTCGCCCCTTTCTCGTCGAAAGGTGGAAACATCGTCTGGCAAAGCGTACGCTGCGATCTCTCTCGCGCGGGCATTCCCCGTGCAGCGTATCTTTGTTCCTCTCGCGATCGTTCGCGACCATCTAACCAAAGCGAGGAGATCGCGTCGGTGTGCGTCCACTCGTTTCTCTACACGGGGGACACCAGGCGATACTGCTCGATCGTATCACGCGACGCGAGTTTATCTCTAACGCGCGGCACGCTATTTAACCTAGCGGTGTGGATGCAAGAACGTGTGTGACTGCGTGATTCGTGTGATAGAGGAGAAAATATAAGTTGTAATGGCCGTACCGCTTATAATTTGACGACATATTATGAAACCTAAAAAATAAACGACAGAACAGATAAATAACAAGGAAAACCAGTCGACGGGGATGGTTGGCCGCGGCCAACGCGAGTCGATCATCGTTCGCGGATTCCGATCGGGCAGATGATGCTCGACTCGAGGGAAAGAAAGTAGGGTGGAGGAGACAGGGGAGGGAGAAAATAATACATACAGATATCTGGAGAAATGAGAATACACGTGCCCTCGAAAACGGACTGAAAGAACGTGTAGCGGTGAAAGAAAAGAGAGTAGTAATCTGATCGCGCGATACGTCGCGTCGCGACGCGTCGCGGCCGCCGACTCGACCGGCGATGGATTTATTAATGTAACCAGTGAAACCCCTTCGGATAATGCTATTAGGCGATATTGAAGGTTATTAAATATCTGCACGCAGCACGGTCGGCTGGCCCGGTGTCGCCGGATGTTTCAATTATTCGTGGCCGGTGGCGCGCTCGCGCGTCTTTTCATCGGCTGGTTTCGCCCTCGGTTTCGCCATCGCCGTGAAACGGGGATGAAACGATCGGGAAAGGGCGGAGGGGTCCGCGGGGGAGGGGAGAAATTGGTCAGCGACTCGCAGATCGAGGCCAGCGTGGATTAACGAAGCACGCGCCGTTCCGATTCGTTTCTACAGATTCCTCGGCGTCGGGGCGCGACCTCGAGGCGGCGCGGAAACGAGCCGCGCGTATGCTCGATGAAAAATTGAAGAGACACGGGGTGAGAGGGTAGCGAGAGGAGGGTGTCGAGGCGGTGCGCGAAACTTTCGACCAGAAGATCCGGCAACTTTCCTCGGGATTTCGAGGCTGTGTCGTGCAATTTTCAACGAGCCACCGCCAACTTTCGGATATTATTATTCGAGCACCCTCGAATCGAAGAGGGTCGGGCCAGATAAGGCGATTGATTACAAACGAAAGCGAACGAGCTGAGCGTACAGGCCGAGTTTTCCGCCGGCAATCGCATTACTCCTCTATGAAAAGCAGCCCGGAGAACGCTCTCGAGGGACGTGGCTCGAGAATTCCGAGCATCATCCGCGGAATAAATTTACAAAGGTTCGACCAATTAGAGCTGGAAATGGTAACCGAGAGACAGACGGATAGGACAAAGCGGCGGGTTTCGTGGCAACCGGATTCCTTCCCCTTCTTCCGCGTTCCCTGCTTCCATGGGCACGGCCGAGTGGTAACCTCGTGGTTCTTCGCGTCTTCCGGACTTCTTTCCGCGTCCTTCCGATCCTACCGCCGTCCAACCATCCGGATCACGCGACCGATCGTTACCGCGCACTCCACACTCTCTCTCTCTCTTCTTTTCACCCCACCTTTCTTTTCCTTCTTCTTCTTCTTTATCTTCTTCTTCTCCTGCTTCTCCGCTCCTAGATAAAACGTTACCGTCACGAACGCGGAATTTTCGGTAGAAAGATCGAGCACTCGGACACGACGATAGCTCGTCCGGTCTCTTTGCGGTTGTAAATCACCGAATTCGGAGCCGGGCACGGATCTACGAGTGCTTAAAAGCTAGTCGATTAACTCGTCACAGGCCGTGACCGATGCCCTCGCGAATCACTGAATCCGAAAGATACCGGTGGCCACGAAATTCGGCGGAAATTGCAGGAATTGCGGCCGAAACCTCCGTGCAAACGACAAAAAACTTTATTAAGCGTCTCGTTCAAAGTGGATTTGTTTAGACACGCCGTTCGACGCGGTTACCATCGTCCGTAGCCGTGGGCTTCGATACGCATCCTCTTTGTTTTACCTTCCACCTTTTTCCTTTTTTTTCCCCACCACCCACCCCGCCCTCCCCCTCTCGGTTTGCCCACCCTTCCGTTTTTCACCCCTTTCGGTTTAACTCCGCCACTTTGTCGACGATCCGTGTTTCTTCTTTCTTTTTTTTTCTCCTTCCCCCTTTTCTCCTCCGTTACGGAGAAAAATAAAGGATCAGAAGGCTCGACGGAAAGCACTTTGCACTCACAAATAACGATCGGACGTCATCGTTGGAATATTAATACGGATACGGGGCTCAGGGGCTGGCTTCCGCAGCCAGCGGTGGTTGCAGGCCAACTGGCATGTCAATTGGCTTGTTGCCCAGTTTTATAACTTGGCTGGCTCTCGGCCTCTCTCCTCTCCCTTTCTCTCTTTCTCTAATTCTCTTTCTCCTTCCCGCCCTAGCCCCCGCTACACCCTTATTCACACCCCCTCGCCTCCGCCGGCATTGTCTCCGTCTCTCTTTCATCGTCGTGGTCGACGGCTTTACGTCACCACCACCACGCCGCTTTCCGCGAGTACACGGCACAAAAACGCCGGTCTCTCTCTTTCTCTCTCTCCCTCACCCTCTCCCTCTCCCTCTCTCTCTCTCCTCGTTGTCCGCGATCTTTCCAAGCGGGATCCTCGGTATCGGCTACGACCTCGTGTTTATCGCGTCGCAGGGGCGAAGAAATACGCGGCGTCTCCTCAGCGTCCGGCGCCTAATCGCCGGTGGAATCGCGTAATTTAGGCAGATTTCTGGCGGAACTGCAACGACGGCGGATCGTTACCGCGCGAGAACGGGAAACTGTCCAAATGGTCAGGGGGGTGGTTGTCCGGTAAATCTTGGCCGTCCCTTACAGCGTACCTGGCCCGTGCCTCCTCGATGAACCGGAAGGGAAGCAACGATGCAAGAAAGAGCAATGACGCATGGCGAAATAATCTCGAGTAGCCGCGTCGCCTCGTGTTATCGACGATTAAGACCGCGTCGCACGCCACCGAGGGAATAACCATTACGACGACAGTTACGGCGCCGGTTACGAGACCTGTAAACGAGATCTTAAGCCGGGAATAGGAACGCTCGGCAGATTAGTAACGCGATGATTCCTGTTGGCCAAGGACACCGGCACGCTGCTCCCGTTAAGTAGCGTTAATTCCTGACGAACTGCACCGGTTCAACCGCGTGGAAGCTTGCACGACACAGCTCTCACTCTGTCTCTCTCTCTCTCTCTCAACCTCTCTGCCTCTTTCTCTCACTCTCTTGCTCTCTTTCTGTCTTTCAATCTCTCTTTCTCTCTCTCTCTCTCTCTCTCTCTCTCACCGCTCGTCGACAAATTCTTGGTCGGCCGTTTAAGACGGTGCGGCGTGGATCGATTCGCGGGAAGTGACGCGCGTTAATCTCGTGGTGTCCTCTTGAGCTCGCGATCAAACGCGAGGCACGCTATCGAGCACGAGTTTGAAACCACCCCATACGGCCGTGTGTTTCCGTGTCGTCGTTTCTCGCCAAACCTCGACGCGTCTATTATTCTCCTCGGTTCCTTTCTCCTCCTCGCCGGGGAGAAAGAAAACGTCGAGTCTCTGCTATTCGTCGGCTCGTCGCTGCGAAGAATGCCGTGACTTTAATCGCGATACTCGACCGACGAACCGAGGGGGACGGCGGAAAAGCTACGACGAAAAAAAAAGGACCAACGCCAAAGCGCATTTCTTTGCATGCAAGTAAAAGGAGTATAGTCAGAAGTAAGAAACTACGAATGCGTAGATGCAGCTAAGACGCGTCTCTGTGTTTTGAAACGAAAAAAAAAAAAAGAAGGAAAAACGAGAAAGAGGCGGCGGTCTCAAACTTGTTGCCCATAGCGTTAATTCTATCTGCATCTTACTATCGACGGTGCCTACGTGGATCCGCGTATGCTCCCACGACGTCGACGATGGATTGCGAAGTTCGGATAGCCTCGACGTGATTCTCGTTAAACGTTTTCAGCGACGACGTCGCCGTGCTCGGTACTGCTCGGTGGCCGTAGAAGGTTTTTGCGCCGCATCGGCCGTGAAAATAGCACGGCTCTTCTCTCTCCACCACGGTTTATATGTATCGTGTATCGTTTCGGGTGGTTGGTGGGAGAGTCTCGGTACGCGACGTAGAGAGATTTTCGAAGGATGCTCTTACCTGGAGGAACTGCCGATACTGCTTATACTGGCACCGTCAGCTGTTCTCCTTTGCTCCCTGGAGACGTCGCAGTCCGTGATATCGCATTCGGAAGTGTCAGAGTCGCTCAGCCGCGACGTCGTCGACGGTGGACTGAGATGGCAGTCCACCGGAGTTATCACCATGTCATCGGGCTCCTGATAGTATCTGTGCAACGCGAAATTTAGATCTCACGCTACGCTCTTCTCGCTAGCGCTAGGTGAAAAAGAATCAGCCGAACGGGATTCGCTGAACGGAAACACGCCGCGACATCGTTCCGAAATCTTTTTTTTTCTTTTTTTCATTTCCGTCCCTTTACCTCTCTTTTACCCTTTCTTTCCTACCTCTCTTACTCTCTCGCGCTTTCTCTCTCTCGCTCGCTCTCGCTCTATCTCTCTCTCTCTCTCTCTCTCTTTCTAACTCTCTCTCTCTCTCTCTCTCTCTTTCTGTTTTTTTGCCCTTCCCGATTCCCGTTCATGCTACCGCGTTCGAACAACGTTGGCCGTACACCCGCGATCGTGAAAAGGCTAACGCAAGTGACCGTCGACGGATTCCTTCTCCCTCAGCCTAAATACTCGGAAAAAATGGCTGCACGCCTACACAGGCCTAGCCCTTCTCAGAAGCTCTATATAGAAGACTCGGTACTTTTGTTTGCATTCAGCGACTAAGAAGCGCAAAGAGTATTCGTCAGTCACCAATCTCTAAAGTCTCTCCTAGTCTCTCATTGCAACAAGCGAACGAATGCGTTGTAGCGATTGCGTCTCATCTCAGAGGCATGAAGTAGTGAAACATCCTAAGTTCTACCGAGCTGATTCACATACCCAATGTGCCGGTGCTCGCCGTGGTCGGTCAACGGGTACCACTCGGGTTCCTCGTCGAGGTGAGCGGTCGCCAGTTCCAGCACCGTCTCCCCGAGGAAGTCGTTGGTGTCGTACTTGCCGTAGTCCCACACCGTCACTTCCAGCGCCCTTTTCCTCAGGTCCGGCCTCCTCACGCCTTCGTACACGAACATCTGGTTCCACCTCGGATCGTTGGTGTTCGCCAACATCTTCGTCCGTCTCTTCGACTTTTCGCTGCATCGGGACACACGAGTAGTTTACCAGGACGGAAGCGGTTAACGTGGAATCGACGCGTAAATAGGACGATCGACCGGCCGGATCGATGCGTTAGAGAAGGAAAACTACACGCGCATAGGGCCGGCGAAGTTTGGCGGTAGCCGTTTGGCAGCCCGGCCAAACTCCGCGGGGCTATCTCTTGGCTGGCGAACGGTTCTTCGGCCCGATTCCGAGAATTTATCGCGAAGGAGGACAGCTTCGGCCGCGTAAACGCCTCCTTTTCCCGCGCGTGTCTCGCGAAACGACGGAGGATCGTTTGCCGGCGATTCGGGAGGCAGGATAGTGCCGGGCCGTGAAATCCGTTTATCGATCTTCGACTCGAAGCACGCGTACTCGTCTCCTCTCCGAGGGAAAACGGAAACTCGCGCGCGAACTTTAGATTTTCAAAGGGCGAAACGCAAGGGGGTTCGCGTTCGTATAGGCGGAGCAGGGTTGCTCGGAAAGAGGAGAAACAAGCGGAAGGAAGCGTGGCACGGTTTCTGGGCCAATGGAGCACACTCACCTCTTGTCCGGAAGCAGGAAGATCTTGGCGTAGGGATTTCTGGGTTGGCCGTTGCTCCTGGGCATCAGCCCAGACGCACAGATCAACGTGACGATCAACCGTAGCGCCACGGGATCGAAGCTCAGCTTCACCTGCAGGTTACCTCCGACGTTCGCGTTACCGGAAGCGTGTCGAAGGTGCCTGACGCGTCCTTGAATGTGCAGATCCGGCGAGCCGGGCGAGGTCACTAAAACCGAAGGTTTCTCGCGCCTCGCGTCGTATAACTCTGCAAGTGATCGTTCAGTGCCGACTAGACTTTAGATCTCGTGAGCTAACCCGGTCAGCGACGAACTGGGTAGAATTGGGATACATGGTGTTAAAGGGTTTCTACCTATTACATCTATATGTATATATATATACATATATACATACGTATGCGCGTGTGCATAGGTATACGTATATGTATACGCGGGTTGTGTTTATATATATATATAGGAAGTGTCGTATCGCAGGGATACGAGCATTCTCGAAAGGGGAAAGAAAAGAAAAATGACGCATCGTGTGCATCAGCTAGCTCTCTCTCGATGCTCGGTATCGCGGTGTACAAAAGGTGTACACAAAATTCGCGGACAAACTCGTAAAATGTCGGCAAACGGGGACGCGGGTTCGACGATCCTTTACTAGGACGCCGAATCTTGGAATACAGAAGAGGAGGTAGCCGGGGATATTGAGTGACGTTCGGAGTCGGGCAAATGCAAGAAATTCATGGCGGAACTTTACGGCGATATCTTCGATAAATTGTTACCGCGGGAAACGTTTCGCGGCCGCGGAATTTGGATTATTCGATGGGAACGGGTAGATTATATGGGTTTACAGCGATTCGAAGGTAACGCGCTCGTATATACGCGGGATATCCGGGGCGACTCGTAAATTTAATTTCATGGAAATTCACGGATTACACCGGGCGGGGGAGGGCCGGAAGGGAGAGGGGGAGGGGTCGTCGGTGGGCGTCGGTTTACAGAGGAACCGCTAAAACCGTCGAATCACTGTAAGATTCGCCGAAACCCGTGACTTCCCTTCCATCAGCAGGGTGTAATGCAATTTGCGGGCAGATACATCCATTCCTCGGGAGATATCACGATTCACGTGCAGGATACTCTCGAGCTGCTGATAGCGAGAATAACGCATCCCTGTAGATGCATCGAACGCAGCCGGCGGATTAGCGGTAGATGCAGTAAAAGGTTCGCGGATGCGTTTAAACGCAGCTCCGCGATGCAGGATGGAAAGTGCATATACGTCGGGAGTGTTGCGTTCTCTTCGTACGGTTCCTGAAGACGTCTAGCTATCGTCAATTTACAAAATACAACTGCTTCACAACAACAATTATTCAACAATCGTTTTATATACAGAGAGACAGAATGATTAAAAACGCATGTTTACGATCGCAAGGCAGAAACGTGACGCCCGTACGGTCTCGTGGTTTCGTAAATCTTTCTCGCAATCACGGGTGGGTGCAGCTTTCGAAGAGTCTATAAAATTGGGGGTGTGTGTGGGAGGGCAAATCGCAGAATGGCGCATTATATACAGAGGGATTCGAATGCGTGGTCCTTTCGTGGCCAGCAACGTGGGGGGAGAGATACAGAACGACACAAAAGATTCACTTGTTTCAAGTTGTTGCTCCCATAAAACTATGTATGGTAAAAAAAAAACGGCGGTGTTAGCAGGGGGTGCATTGGCACTACTTTCTACTTTCTACGGTAACATCGATGGTATACACAAAGCGGAATAACAATCGTAATGGCACTGGTTAAGCATCGATCTCGATGCTGGCGCACTCGATAATCGTTGCTCCTTTGTTCCATTTTTTTTTTTTTCTTTTCTCTTTTTCTTTCTTTCTTTTTACTTTTTACCCGAGAATGGCGCATATCCTTTCGTTTGCCATTTCCCGTGAATCTTCCCAAGAAGAGAAAAAGCATTACCAAGAAAACAGGGATAGAAAGATTCAAAGGGGATGAAAGACAGAACCATAAACACGGGCGGGGAGGGAACACCGATTATTTGGGATCGAGAAATTTAAGAAATTTGAGGCCTACCCCATAGAATACATTTCTTAAGACCTGGAATACGAAAAATCATATAATCTGTGACAATATAGCGTTGCTTTCGATACGCTTATCTGTGTACTTATGACTATGTTAAGGCTTAGGTAGGGACTCGATATCGTTTTCTCTCGACTTTTGCAAATTCTCTTAAAATTTCCCCGATCTGGAGGAAATATATAGCAAATCGTACGTGACTAAGTTAGCTCTAGTACTCTCTATACTACGTAATACTACACGGGGCAAACTTGTCGAACGATCCACGAATCTCTGGGCTCCGGTTCGCTTGCAGCGGCCGGATCGTACCTGATGGTCGATCGTTGGACAAAACCACCCCGTACGATAACGAGGGGACGCGTACCCGTGGTGGGAGGCAAGGTACGCGTGCCCCCGACTCAAACCACTACTCGTTCACAGCAAACTCCCATAGCACATCCTAAGTGTGATCTATCGCAACCGAGTAGCTGTCTGAGCTACTCCTCGATACACTGTCTACCTTCTCTACCTTGTCGTCTAAACGCGCGTTACGCTCCGGGGACGGCTTTTAAAACTATCGTCTTTTAAACGTCCGTCAGCGACCGTACGCGTGTACGGTATAATTACTCTACGAGATACATGTATGTACTCGGGCCAGACAAGAAGGGAGACAGAGAAGAAAAGAGAACGGCCTGAGAACAGATCTTGAGAGCGTGTGTCCAACGAGGTAGGGAAACGAAAGAGAGACAGTCGAAGAAGTAGTAGTAGTAGTAGTATAGTAGTAGAAGTAGAAGTAGAAGAAGAAGAAGATGAAGAAGAAGAAGAAGAAGAAGAAAAGTAGAAGAAGAATCGGGTGGGGAACGAACGAAGCGAGAAGCGCATAGTCACCTTTGTGATGCGGTTGCTGCGGTCCGGGTATCGTCTCCGGGTGCTTTTGTCTCCACTGGGTTTGCGTGGTGATCTTCCTCGACGCGATCGGCGCCGTGGGCGTCGGCCCCGCAGGCATCGTCACCGGACCCGTCGACGACGATTGATTCCGCAAAACTACCAGCTCCACTTGGGGATCCTGCCTGGACCCGGCGATGATGTCGTAAACTTCGCGAAAGCTCTTGCCCTGGAGGGACCTGCCGTTCCACTCGATCACCTCGTCACCTGAAATCGTCGAATGTCCGGTCGGTTCCTATTGGATCGCCTCCGGGGCCGGGGACAACGGGGGATTTATTTACTTCGGACAGCGAGTCCCTCGCTGGAAATGCTAGCGAGGTTTCGAATGGACTAGAGGGATTGCGAGAGGGTTGGGGTAGCGGCGGGCTTTTGTCGTGGAAAACTCCTGACGCGGTGATTCTAGCTTCAGGTGATGGAACGGCGTTTGTGGTTCGCTGGATTGGACGGATGAAGGTTCTTTCCTCTCGAGGAGCGTTTGTCGTTCGCGTTATACGATTAGCGCGGTTTCTTTAATCGCCGATGGATTCCTTCTCCGCTCGGGCTACCTCGACCGCTCTAAGAACTCGTTGTCCTGCTTCCAAGAAATCGGAATACCTCTTTCGGTCAACGAGTGTTCTCGCGGCGAACAGAAGGAATCGATCGATCTCGGATGTCCGGATAGAGCTCGCTATCCGAGACTGCCAAAGTCTTCCATTCGAGACATCGGCCATCGCGGTGTAACGAGGAGCGAGATGTGGGCCTGGTCGAAATCGGTTCTCCTTTCTCGAGGAAGGTCGGAGGAACGAGGAGACGCGGAAGGTGGGGGTGTTAGGTTTTGCGCGGAGGCGCAAGATTCTAGGGCATCGGGGTTAAATTTATCGTTCTTACCGGGTCTGAGTTGACCTTCTATGTCAGCCGTGCTACCCTTCTTGACCTTCTCGATGACGGCGCCCATAGTACCATCCTCCAACAGTTTGCCGCCGACCACTTTCAGCCCCAGTATGCTACTACTGCTTCCGGAGCCGTGCTGCTTTCGCAACACCATGTGGTCAATGATCTTCTGGCCATCTCTGCTCATTTGCCAGGGTAACGGATGCTACGAAGCGCGGAGAATGGGTTTTTTGGTTTTCTCTTTCTTTCATCGTTACACTTCGTCGCGGTTGTTGTGTGAGAATGAGAGGGGTGGAGGGACGCGTGGCCCACGCTGGAGAACTTGGGAACCAATGCGACGCGTAGAAGAGAACGGAATCTTGGGAGGATTCGCGAATATGGCGATATCGCGGATCGGTTTCCAAATTCCGGGCGTGAGAGCGGGACTGATCGCTATGAAAGTAATCGGTGAACGGGACTGTGGCGCTGATGGTTTCAAGCTGACCTTCCTGGAAGAATATCCTGCGTCTGGTGAATTGTATAGCGTTAATCAAGCGGCAAAGGAGCTGGCTCTGTATCGATCCCGTCATCAGTCGCAAGATATTTCTGTCACAGGGGATTCCGATGAAAGAGAAGCCGAAGAGAATGGTAGCCTTCCTGGCGCGATGCGATGCGATGCGATGCGCGCGACAGAGGATACTAGAACATCGTTATCGACTCGATTTCTATCTCGTTTGAGGAACGTTGCATCGAAGTTTAATGGTAATCGGTGGAAATGCTCGTTCAAATATCCTCCGTATCGATGGAACGTGTCGGTGGTGAGGTGAGTCTACATGTTCAAGAGTGAAAGTAAATAATGGTAAAACGATCAAGCTTGACAAAAGGAGAAAGCACGCTATCGTACACGTCTAATGATCGAACATCTATACGGTATGAACAGTCACTAAGCTGCATGCTTCGCTACATGCTGTTCCGAACGAGCATACGAGCAGAAAAGCGACAATCAGTTCCTTCGAACGTCCGATGTTCGAGGTCCTCAAGGTTCCAGGCATGCAACAGCGACGTGATTGCAATCGTTAAAAAAAAAAAGAACACCGTGGAAGTGAGGTATCTCTGTCGAAGAGCGACTCGATTTATCTGGTGGATCTACTTTAGGGAGAGGGGTCGCCTCCTTCCGGTTTCCAGTCGATCGTGTCGATCATGAGTGAGTCGGTGGCACTTTCAATTCGCAAAGACGATTAAACGTCGCAAAAGTAATTCGCACATCAGACGATTCTCTCTCTCTCTCTCACTCGCTCGCTCACTCACTCTCTCTCACTCTCTCTCTCTCTCTCTCTCTCTCACTCTCTCTCTCGATACGACTCTAATATCAATTACGTCTTTCAGCCTCAATTTACTACTAGGATACTTTGCTTAACCCCGATATAATTGGCTGCTCGAACCGTGTCACGTTTATCTTTTATTTCCCCTTATTACTTCTTTTTTCCCCTTTGTTTGCCCTAATTAATGGATCCAAAGAACTTTGCATTATGCACTCGACGCGAGCTTTCCTTTCCACTTTTCGTTCCGACCGGCCCGGCCGCTAGTAGTCGTCCGATGGAATAGTTGTAATTAAATATTTCGCTAAGAAAGTTAAACGCGCGTTCGAAAGTTTCGCGAAGGAACGCTTGTTAAAACCGGAAGAGGTCGCTTAAAATATATCCGTTCGCCATTATGAACGCGAGCCCGAGTTTTAATCCGCCATCTTTTTGCCCCGTTCCTTTTTTCCCCGGCTTTCTTCCCTCCCGTTTTAAACGCGAGCAGCTTAGAAATTAACGGCGGGGACTAGTTTCCGTTTCACCGCGGCCATTCAACGGGCGCAGCCAATTACATCCGTTTTTCGTTTCCGGAACGCCAGAAGTCGCGGATTTATCAAAAGACACCGCGAAACCGATCGACGAGAGCTAACGAGGTCGTCGAGACTCGCCACTGCTTCGGATATCCTTTGGCCGTGCTCCAATTCGATTAATTATGAAACAGGTACGCCTCTCTCCACGACCAGGCATCCTTTCGGCCCTTTTAATTGGACGTTTTGGATCGGTACCGGCTCGTGAAATCGGTCTAGTCTACCGACGGATTGGCAGTTCCTCCTCGCGTTGCACGCAAATCTCGATTCGACCGATCGTTCCTCGAGAAAATAACGTCAGCCCCGCTTTACGTTCACCAGGAAGTACTCGCGAAATTGCCAAGACACGTACCGTGTATGTACTCGAACTGGAACATGTGGCAAACGAGAGAGGTTCGTCGATGAAATTCGGAAATTCCCGATCGCGTAGCAATCTGAAACAGTGGTCCTCTTTTGAACCCAGATTTTTCGTCCGTCGTGGATGGAGCGAATGCCGGAAACGCGGTCGATCCAGATTGAACCGAAGGAGTACACAAGACGATCAGCCGATGGATAAATTGCTCGATTGCCGTCCGTTTACTCGGACTCGAATTTAATCTTGCTTATTTGCCTCGCATAATTGGAGCACGGCCTTTTTCCCAGCCCTCGACCGGCCCGGAGTTTCCTGTCTTCCCCCATTTATCGAACGATGATCCGTGGCCGTGGCTATATCGGCTTTCGTCGAAGTGCACGCGATTCGAGACCGGCCGCGAAGGTAATCGTTCGTTCCCGTTTCGCGAGAGAAAGATCTCTTACGAGATCAAGACGCAGGGTAATTGTAGAAACTAAAGGAGAACGATCGAGAGATATTTTCGCCGTCGAAAAAGGGGCCTCGGGAACTCGGTCACACCGGCACCGTGACATAGCCGCAATTCCCTCGTTCTCGTTGCGGCACCGAGAATTTTTCAAGAATTACCTCGACCTCTTGGCGAGCGGTGAATTGTCGTTTTTATTGCGGCTCGTACAGGGTGTTCCGGACGGGCTTTAAGAAGCTATAATTTCCCTCATTTCGCCGAACAGAAAGTTTGCAACATCCTCCTCCGTGGTCTCGCGTGCCGAGATCGATACGAGATTCTTCTTCTTCCTTCGCCTCTCGCCGTCCACAGACGGGGGGAAGAACCCCCCTTTGGCTGGAAATGGGCCGGCGAGATATTTCGTCTACGAATCGAAGCATCGTATCGATGCTCCCCTCTCCCCCCTGGAAGCCGCGTTTTAATCGAGGAAACGTCTTCCTCCCCTCGCTTCCGACCCCTCGGTCATCCCGCTTGGGAACCATTCAACCCCCTCGCGATCCTGCTTAATTCTCGAGTTCGCGGAGGCTCTGCTCCGTTCGGGAACGAACGATTAATCGGGCAAGGCCGATGCGGTGGTTGGCGGTTACCGGCTTATAACCGGTCGGTTCCGTTCGAACGAGCTCGAACGGGAGACATCCGAGACGGAGTGTGGGAAGGATTCGAAAGAATGGCTGCGCGGCGGCGGCGGCGGCAGCGGCAGCGGCCGTGGATCGAAATTCGAACCGGATTTACGGGGTCGTGTAATAACAATAACGGATAATCGAACCGTGGTCGGCCATCGGCCGTCCCGACGCCGGCAAATTGACAAATACGCCCGGGCAAGGAGAGAGGCTATCGGAAAACGCGCGGCCCGATGCCGCGATCCGCCCGTCCGGAACGACAATGACGAACGATGATGTCGGCTCTGCTTTCCACGCTTTCGCGCAATCGCTCTCTCCTTCTTCCCCCTTTTTCCCCTAATTACATCGACCATTTGCTTCGAATACAGCCGGGGTCCGATTGATCGCCGAGTGGTAGAGCGGCACTCGGTTCGTCACGCGACTCGCCCGAGGGTTAAACAACGCGACCGACGACGAGTCTTAGGATTATCATTCCGTTCTAATCCCATATTCTGCCGATCGAGCGTCCAGACGATAACGATAACGAGACTGGTAGAAGCTATCCTGCTATACGCGCGGCTGGTTCTGCGCGAGAGAACGCTCGGCGGGATCAGCGGCGAGAGGGTGAATTCGAAAGCAACCTCGGGTGAGAAAGAAACGAGTTTCCAATTAACACCGGCGATTCGTTTGGAAAATTCGGCCGGCGGAACGAGTGGACGAGGAGCGGCGCGGTTCTGCCAAAACTTGATTAAACGCGGTCGCGTCCTCTCGCCTCTGCTCCCGTGGCCGTTTAATAACGCGCGGCGATATATCGTGCCGAGATGTATCGTGTGGTGAATGAACAAGTGGCGATGTCGGTGGCGAGGTTGGGACACGGGGGTGTATATCGCGAGCGGGACACTTCGTTTCGCAGAGATCCTCGAACGGCGGTGTGCTGTGCCGTTCGGAGCTAACGAAGAACCGCGTGACACCGATGGCTGGCACATCGGGACAACGTCCGGAGGATGGAGATCGAGGCGCGTGGTCGTCGGCCAACGATTCCACCAGCAAGGGTGGCGATAGATGAACCGACGAGAAACAGCGAGAAACGGCGCGCGAGATGATTACGGACGGGAAAATCGTCCGGCCAGTTTGATGGCGTTCTCGAAATCCGCGCGTGCCGTTTTTTTTTTTTTTTTTGATCGAGGAGAAGAGCACGCGGAATGTACAGACGGCTAGTTCGAGAGAGATGAAACGATATTAGACAGAGAAAATGAGATTCGCGAAGAAAGCATCCTATTCTAGAGTTTGGTCTAAGTCACGGTAGGGGAGGTTTGGGGCGAGGCCCGAGAGCGCTTGTTAGTGGTGAGATCAATCCAAGACTCATGCGATCAGGTGCGATCAACTATGTGTGTTTGCCAGGAACGTTGCATTCCCCTCGTGTTTTCGTCAGATGCTCTCGCTCCGTGACACGTTTCGCTGATGCTAAATGACGCTCGACAAAAGGAGGTCCGAAGGACTTGCACGCAACGGTAACAACCGGACTCGGTACAAACTAGATACATATATATATACATATATATGTATATACATGTGTGGAGACATGTATATACGTATAATATATAGAAACTGGGTGCGTCGGAAGTAATGTCGTAACGAAAAGGACGCGGATCCAAGCACGAAAGCCTTCAAGCTCGAAGTTTGGGGGTGAATCGAGCAAAAGAGGTTTCTTCGTCATACGAAGTTCACAATGTATGAAATGAGAAAGAAAGAAAGAAAGAAAGAAAGCGAGAAAGAAAGAGGGGAAAGAAACAGATACAAAGAGAGAAAAAAAGGGGGTGGAAAAAAAAAGAGGAAGAGAGTTTGAAGTAAGACGCGTGAAGGCGCGGCTGAAGACACGGGATCTTCTCCCTCCCTGAAACTTCGGCTCGCCCGGCATTTCTCCAACGATTAACCCCTTCGTTACGCCTTCGAACTCGCGTCTACCATGGAACCCCGGTGTGTTGGCAACGAAACGCAAAGACGACGAACGGTCGTTAATGGTTGGTCGGACACGCGACCAACGCAAACGGACCGATGGAACCCGTTACCGTGAACGAAAGGGTTAAATCGAAACGTTGCTAAACTACTACGCTAGTGGTACATGAACCAATCAAGTAATCAGGCACTAAACAGACCACGGATGTATATAATCATCGTTCTATGTGACTCTCTCTCTCTCTCTCTCTCTCGCTCTTTCTCTCTCTCGTTCTCTCTATCTCTCTCTTTCTCTCACTTTCTCTCTCTCGCTCTCCACTAAAGCTATATATGAGAAGCAAGGAACGAGGAAGAATTAAAAAAACCGTATTCCACTTTGGACGACAGAGACCCGCGACGGTTTTCTAGTAGCGCCATCGTACAAACTCGGCGCGATCACGCGACAGGAAAAAAGAAAATAGCTTGTAAAATCTGTAAGCGTGTCGGTTCTTCTCGACACGGGCGACGCTCGCGCGACAGAGACCCCTTTTACTCGATCATCCACCGGCTACTTTCGTTCTCCTAAGTGTACTCTAATCGAAAGCGACTGCCTGGCCATGTTTGTGCTCGAGAGGACTCGAACCGGAGAGATCGATGGAACTCTAGCCTGTGTGTTCGTTGTTCGATCGACAAGCAGTTTCCGGAATAGCGATCGGTCGAGGCGAGTCGACGCGAGTCGACTGGAGGCGAGTAACGGGCCCGTACCTTGGGCAGGTCGCCCCTGTTGCTGTCCTCACTGCTCGTGAACGTGCTAGAGGTGTCTATCCCGGAGTCTTTGGTCGCGCTGTCTTGGCTACCCTGCCGATCGGCCTCCCAAGACCAATCCTCCTGAGGGCCGCCGACATTGGTCCCACCGTCAAATCGCACTGTCTTTTTCCCCCTCCTCTCCGTGAACCTAATGGACACGCCACATACACAGGAGATACGAGAACGTGTTTCGGATACTGCGTGTGCGTCTGCGAGTGTTCTCTTTAGCATGAATAATGTCTTACGTGTGTGTGCCTGTGTTCCGTACCGTGTTTTCCCGGTTTGCAATTTCGCCGTCTCTGCCACATCTACGCGCGTCTTTCGAACTCGCCGCGACAGAGCTCCTACTCTACATCGACGATCTTCGATCCCGAGTTTGCCAGCAACCGCGAGTTCGCGCGTGTTCGATCATGCTCGAACGCATGAGTCGCCGCGAGGAAGAGTATGCTAATCCGTCGTCGGGCGTTTCACGCGCGGCGATCAAAGATAGCGCGATACGTATCCGCGGACACACGTATACACACGTAACAGAGACGCGTCGGGAGTTTGTTACGCATCCAGGTATCGCCAGAAACCGGCAATCCCGGGACGACCGACGCGAACGTGACGAAAGAAATGAGCGAAGAATCAAATGAGGAAAGAGAAAGAAAGAGAAAAAGAAAGAAAGAAGAGAGGAGAAAGAAACGAAAGAAAGAAAGAAAGAAAGGAAAGAAAAAAAAAGTGTCTATAGAGAAGAAACGAACGCACGATCGCCAATCTTCACACGCACCTCCTACTGTCGGCGCGCCACTCGTCGCCACTCCTTCGGAAGCTCCGTCTCACGAGAGTGCTCTCCTCTTTTCGCGGCTCTCGCGGTGGATGATGACCGTTATATTCGATGGCCATCGCGGCCATGTTGTGGTGCCCGTTGTGGGGTCCGTTGTGCCTACGTCCACCGCTGGACATTGATATCGGACCTCCCGTATGGTGGTAGTACCCCTTCCCTACAGTAGATCCAAAACTCGTTTCGTTTTCTCTGCTCTCTTTCTCTGTTATCGAGCTATCCGAGTAACCGTCGCATCTTTAACTCTATTCTCTACGCTCTACTTTATCCCCCCTCCATCTCCTCTACCTACTACATACGACCCCCTTTTTCCTCAGCCTAACCTTCCACGCCCTACGAACGACACTCCGGCGTCGTTTCGTTCGATCCTCCTGTTCTACGCCCTATCGCAACACCGTCTCACATCCTCCTCCTTCGACCGTGAAAAACCTATCAATCGCTAACCAACGTGTCCACCTCCATTTCCTTCCCCCCCTCCTCTGTCCTTTGCCCCAAACCTAGCCCAAACCCGGAAGGCGTGTGTGTGCGTTCGGTGTATCGCGAGATCGGCATACCCGACCGGATTAAATCGAACCAGCCAAGAGATCGGTGCAGGCTTGCCCATCTGGGGGAAAAGTGTGCGAGGAACGGTGCTCGGGTGGACCGGAAGTCGTCCGGATCCCGCGTGGCACGGCCGCCAGAACGCCGCTGTACACGCTTCGTGTGTGCAGGGGTGTGTGTGTTGTATGTGTGTGTACGTGTGTGTGCGTGCAGAATAGCGATGCCGTTGCTCGGAAAGGCTCGGGACTCGTCCCTTCGAGCTGCTCTCGAAGTGCGGCACTCGGAGAACCGCGGGAGCGCCGGGAAAAAAAAAAAACAGAGTTCGGATACGCTTCGGGGCGTATTGCCGATTGGACGCCGCGTGATTGCCTGTTTGAGCGAGAAACGGCCGCCGATGAACGGAGATGATTCGATCGTTAGAGGCAGAATCGCTCGGCGCGGGGGGAGAGAAACGCGAGAGAACGTGCGAGAGAACGTGCGAGAACTCGCGGGTCACAGGGTGTGTGGAAAACCAGTCGGAGTAATCGGTCGAGGGGGGCACCGCGCGATTTGTCTTTTCCTCGTGGTACACGCAGCATCGCTTTTGTGGGTACAACGGGTCTTCGAGACGGAACATCGAAGCAACAGAATGTGAGAATGTCGGGAGTATCGTGGTTTGGGCGATACGTGTACGTGGCGTGAGTGAGGTGTAAACGATAGATACTTGTATACCTGTGCACGATTCGTAGCCGTCCAAAGTAGAACAAATAAAATCTGTTACAGCTCTGCCGACCGGTCGCACATCCGCGTCGAGACGTTTCTTAGAGCGTGCTCGCGGACACCGGTCTACGTTCTCGAGAATTTCGCCCGCCATTCCGCGCGAATTTTCCATCATGCCCGCTCGGCCGTCGCGACGTTCTCCTCCGGACGTCGCGTCGTCGGGGAGAAAAGGGAACGAGTGGGGAAGGCAGGGAGAAAAAGCGTTTTGCGTCGAGGGGGTACGTTTCGCGAGAGATCGATCCATCGTACCGTGTTAAAATTGGTTTCGCAGTATCGCGAAACAAGGGAACGGCGACGGAAAGAAGCGTCGTGACGCCATGTGACCGCGCGCGTGTCCCTTTGGCCAATCGTTCGCTCGTTTTGCCGCGTCGTTAGGCCGGTGGAAAAAAGCCGAACGGCGAATCGAATTGGAAAGAAATAACGCGGATATTCCGCTCGGGAAAAAGGTCGGTCGGATCGTTTGGATTTGCGCGAAAATTCTGCCGCGATTCGCTCGCGGCCGGTCGGCAGATGACGTACACACACATGCACACGCATACGCAAAGATATACATATAATATATATATATATATATACATTACACATATAATATATATATA
>NIJG01000134.1:2277994-2298347 GCA_002201625.1 Euglossa dilemma | reverse complement strand
GGGAACATCACTAGTATTTGAACTACTAATATCACGAGGAATAATAAATTTTTGTTATACAAGAGAAAGATTACAAAGAATGTTATAATAAATGACACAGGGAAAAGTAAAAAAACAGTTGAAACTATGTATTTTACTTGTTTTATTATTTCCAAATCTTGCTTAGAACCTGAAGAAATTCTTTCACAATCTAATAATTAATTAATGATAATTAAGTTTAACATTAACGCCTGACAACGACGAAGTAAAGATTATATATATATGTATATATACATATATAGCGGAAAACGAACTGCCTTATTTGCATTTGAAAAAATAAGTAGGTACCGCGCCGAACTGACGATTCATTCTGTCCCCGGGCTTCTCCCTCGAGCTCCTGGTCACCACCATGGACGGCGGTTTATCCCCTAAAAGGCGATCTCTCTTTAAGTCACACATGTTGCGTCAGATGCGTAACGGTGCTTCGCTTATCGCTAAACTTAAAAACAGAATACGAATAAGAACGGTCGCGGTTATCAGCAGTCTTTCGACCCATACGACGATTCTAATGTTCTTCTGCCCCACCCCACACACCCCCCCGGGGAAATTCGTGTGTGTAGATGCATGTTCAACGAGAGTGGATAACAATATAGTAGTTTCACGAGAGTATTCATCTACGTTTGGTGGTTCGCACAGGGTGGATGGTGGTAATAATCTCTGAACAATAATCTGGGTGTCTATACGCTAGATATATATAGTCGGTTCGATGCAAACAGAGAGGGAAAAGAAAAGAAACAAAGATTGGTCACTGCTATGAGAACTGCTCTATGTTTAACAATCGAACACTGTATAACTAATGGTAATCGTAATACATTGCAGGCAGAGTCTGGTGTTTTCTCGCTACACGCAAGAAGTAAGTCGTCGTTTTCGTTATGATACGGCCCGGCGGCGTCGAGAATTCGATCTGGATCGTTTCTGAAAGGAGGATCCAGCCGGAAGGAAGGAGTGGATCGTCTCGTTCGTCGTGCACGCTCGCTGCAAATAAGGTAAAGGATCACGCATCATAAAACTGGCAAATTGGCCATACGATCGCCACGCGAGACGCGCGCGGCGTCTCTTCTTATATAACCGAGCCACGTACTTTTCTCTCTCTCTCTCTCTCTCTCTCTTTCTCTCTCTCACTCTCTCCCTCCCTATCTCTCTCTCCCTCTCTCTCCCTCTCTCTCTCTCTCTCTCTCTCTCTCTTTCCTGTCGCTGCGGATTTACACGCGAGGGGTATATACCGAGTCCCGATTTTTACGATAAAACGCGCTCGTAAAACGCGAGTCTTCGTTTGCTCCTTCGCGGAATGCGAACCCGCGATTAGTCACCGAGTTGGCAAGTGCACTCGGACTAATTCGACGTCCCTCGGAAACGAAACGCGCCCCACTTTGCAGCCCCGTGACGGCTGGGTCGGCAAGGTTCAGGGCTGAAAGCGCGGCGATAATCGGTATTCCGCGCGAATCACGGGAATCCCTTTGCATAATCAGCCCCAGCGGCGGCGGCTACAAAGTGCTACGCGCAAAGAAACGGTCGGCACCGTGAAACCAGCCGACCAGGCCGGGTGTCAAAGGGTGTTTAAAGCGGACTCAAGGTAGGCGGGATGGTCACGCATCCACGGCTATCCGCGTAAACGAGTTATTTTCCGTTAAAACCCTACGTCCGGTATCGTCGATAAATAGAAAACGCGCGAGCGAGTTGCAAGCGGATAGGGACGGTGGTTAGCGATACGCAGATCTTGATTTAAAAGTTAGACGACCCCCTTGCCGCGTCTCTGACCCCTAGAGTCAGTCCCCGTGGTATTCGCGACGTATCCGGTTCGCGATGCTGCTACGCCGAAGAATCGGTAAAGTTGGAAGCAACGTCGGATATACTTTATCTGAACGACGAACGAGACCAATGAGGGGTAGCGAATTCCTCGGCACGGAAAGCTGAAGATCGACGCGCCACCGATCCCGTCGGGGACCTCGAGGATAATTGCAGCTTTGCAGCTAGCAACGTCCTTTCATTTGGCAGGGATTCGCGACGAAACGTCGCCGTCGCCGTCTTGGCCGATCTTGGCGTTAACGTGACTCATAACTCGTGCCTGTATCGAGTATATTAAACTCGAGGTCGGAGCTCTCCGTGACGAGGGATGCGTGGTGTGACGTGAGGACGGAGGGACGCGTAGGACGCGAGAGGGACACGAGGTTTTAATCTACGGGAGTTCTCTCCGGGAACGCAGGTTGCTCCTGAAAACGAATTAAAATCTGTTTAATAGAATTTTAGCGTGAACGGAAAAGGTGGATGGGTGTCGGGCCGGACGGAAACTGTCAAAGGAGAGAGGTAATCAAAGGCGGAGCAGGCTCGATGAGAGGCCAAAGCGTGGCCGTGACAATTTATCCTTCGCCTCTCCCTTCTCCTCGTCCGCCTGGGATCCGATGGACGTGCAGCACAGCTCTCTGCGCCCCTCTGCAAATCCTTCGTTAAAGGGAAACTTGCGAGATGCGAGCGCGCGCGCGTAAACGGACTTACCTCTCGTAACTTCTACAAACTAATTTCACTAGTCTCTAATTGTATCGTGTGCATCTACGAATGGGAGCAACAACGCCGTCCGACTGACGCCGGTCACTTTTTCCTTTTCTCTCTCGCAGACAGAATCGTGGCGAACCAGCCCGAGCCGCCACGGGCCTTCGCGAGCCATCGCGAGCCATCGCGAGCCTTTGGCTCGCTAATCGCCCAGCTGATCCCCTTAACCGTACCTTCCAATCCGTCTCCGCGCGATTCGCCTTTCGATTTCTCTTACGACTACGTCGCCACAGGCTCGCCTTTCCGACCGTGTAATCGACCTACCGATGCCCACTTCGTTTCGCCTTCCTCCACAAATATAGTTTAATCATCGTCTCCCGGCTCGTACGATTCTCCGTTGACCCATTTCGCTGAAAACTCTCTCTCTCTCTCTCACTCTCTCCCTCTCTCTCTCTATCTCTTTCTCTCTCTCTCTCTACCTCTATCTCTCGTGTGTACACAGAAACGGAGATAATTCAGCGAACCGAGCCGCTGCATCGATCCTCGCGAGCGCGATCGTAGTCTCGGCGAAAAGATAGCGGAATTCTGAACACGATACGCGGCGACAGCGTCTTTAATAAGCGCGATCTCCGCATAGCAGCTAGCCCGGCCGTCCGCGTCGCAGCGCGGATGCACCAAGCGCATAGCTGCACTACTGTCGGAATGTTTCGCCCCGTTGCAACGCGAGCAGGTGCACCGGCGAGTAGCGGCCCGTCTGATTATACCGCCGCGGTTCCCAGCCGTCCCAGACTCCGCCGATGCGTCCCGTAAGCCTTTAATCTGGCTTCGTCGAGACCGAGAAATTATTCCGATCGCCGTTAATCGTCGACTTTCCACCGAATTACGGAGGAACCGGGCGGATACTTGGAGAGGAAAAGCTGCATCGGTTTTACGTCGAGAAAATATCTGGATCGCGCGTTCGCGCTGTTTACCGGGCAAAGGAGATTAAGATTGGCCAAGTTTGTCGGGTCCATCGGTAAACAAAGTAATTTCAATTCCGATAGTCATTTCCTGGGGAGGATAATGCCGGGTCACGAACCCGCGGCCTGTAAAGGGAACTCGAATCCGAGCCTTCCCGACCAGTCGACCGTCAAATTGCAATGTCTTCGGATTAAATTTCGATGAAACTGCCAGGGGGGTTGTCTCGACAGCGCGGTTCTTGGATCCCGAAGGTTCGTGCACAAAGAGTCGTTCGACGTGCTATTGGAAAAGCAATACCGGTTACCCGAACGATAGGCTTGCCTATAGTTCCCCGCGAATGGACTTGTTCAAGAATTAATGGGCCACGAGGCGAACGGAGCGGACGAGAACCGGCGTGTTATCAAAATTCCAAAGCCTCGCGTCGCGGAAGCTTACAACCGGCGATTTCGGTCACCCACGCTTCCTCGACGCGTCTATTCCGTCGGCATTAATTCGAACGCAGACGTGCGGTAATTTCGTCCGATCCCCGAGACGAAGAAGAGAGAAGAAATGTCACGGGTTGCGTCGAGGAGAGACGAGAGAGCTTAATACCAAAGTCGCCGGGAATCTCGGGGTTCCCGGCGCCGATGCGCGCGATTTTTTCGCGACGCCTCGGGTCGGATTAAATATCAAAGTAACCTGCCTGCCAGGAGCGGATCCATTGAAAGGTTAACAAACTCGCGAGCGCAGAGGCAAATAGAGGAAAAGGGGAAGAAAAAAGAGAGACGCGAGAAGGAAGGACTGGCACAATTTCATGGTACGCAACCTTCGTTATGCATTCGCCGTTCTATTTTCGGCTCTATCTCCGGGCAGACTGGAGACGGTAGTTTCGAAGGTCCGTAACAAATTCGCCCGACCCTTTCCCCCGATTTCCGAAGAAACTGCAGTTCCATATTCATCCGGAATCCGCTTCCGCGGCTGCTCAAATTTTCCAGCCCGGCCTCGGGGAAAATCGATGCCGAGCAGCAGCGGGGCGACGAGAAGCGTAAACACGACCACCGTGGAGGATCTATTGAAGCAAGGATCACCTATGCGCGCGACGTACGAGCAGGAGGCGGCATTTATGCGACCGTGGAGCGTGCACGGCCCGGCCCGGCCGAAAATGCTCGTCCACAAGCGCGGAAACGATCCCCGAAAAGGGTTCGGCCAGTGAATGGCAACCCTCAAAGGGGAACGGTGTTTTCGGCCGTCGGTACTTTCCGCTCCTCTTTGCTGCGAAGACTGCCAGTCCAGAAATAGCAGAGGGGTAGATGTTTGAATTCGCCCACGTGTTGGCCGCGTGACGTCACGCCGACCGTGTGGGCGTACCGAGCCGGAGCAGCGATGGGCGAAGGGTGGCTGCCAGCCCGGTGGTAGGGGATCGAGCTGAGGGAAAATGCGGAAAAAAGAATGCTCCGTGGAGGAACGGGCGATGCGCGAATCGGAGGATAGGGTGGAAAGAATGGTGGAAGCGAGGCAGGTACGATAAAGGTAGACGAGGCGGGGACGAGCGGCGGGAAAGCGATAGGGTTTAAACGGTGTAATCGAGTATTTTCGCGTCCCGGATTATTTCGTCGGATGCAAAGGAAACCGGGTGGTTCGACGTTTCGTTAACCGATAAGGAACGGAAGGAATGGACGATTAAATCACGGCGAAAACCGAGGAGGACGGGACGAGGAACGAGGTAAAAGATTGATACGCGTAACCGATACGAGACGCGGAAGCACCGGGTTAAAGTCGAGGACCCGCGAAGAGGGTAGGAAATAAAGAGAAATAAAGCGTAGAAAGCCGTAAGGGTGGAGCGTGGTGCACGGGGTGGGAGGAAGGAGAGGAGGAAGGCGAAGAGATATAAGAGGAAGAGAGGGAAAACTAGGCGGGGTGTAAGATACCCGAGAATCAATGCAACGACGAGACCGAGAGGGCAGAACCCGAGAATTCCCGCAGGATACCGTACGATATGCCGCGATACACGATCGTAGAGATCCGATCAAGGATTTAACGGCTAGGAGGATAGCTGGGATGCCGATCAGGAGTCCGCGCGTATCTCTGGTCAACTCGATACCCGGCAAGAGGATTGGAAAAATTGGAAGAAAATTCACCGGCACGGATTTCTCCGCTCGATACGCTCACGGGGTGGAAAAAAACCGGCTTAACCCTCGCATTTCCATGGAATTTCCTTTCCCGGGGATACTCGGAAGTTGGAGACGCGACCGATCGAAGGCCGAGGTCCGCGATACGTCGAGACTTTTCCCCGAATTTCCAAGGGGTCCGTGGAAATTCTTCTCTATCGGCTGGTCGCGCCGAGAAGAATGAATATCAGCCGGGGACCGAGAGCAGCGTGGAAAGAGAGAAGAAAAGAGAGAAAAGGGAGGATAGAAGGGAAAGAGGACAGAGGGATGGGAGGGGAAGTGGTGGTGTAGCCCACGCGAGGCTTTCCCTCTCTCGATGATGCGCACCTCGATGAATCGGTTCACAGTTCACCGATCCCCGTCACTAATCAACTGTGAGCCGCGTACGCGTATTCTCTTTCCCTCGGCCGGCGCGCGTCCGCTCTTGGAAAGCAGCTCGAATGCGTCGCATAAAAGCGAGCGCCGGTGTCGAGTGTTCTCGCGAACACGGGGGAACGCGTGCACTGGAACGAGCAGCCGAGCCGAGCCGAGCCGAGCCGAGCCGAGCGGAGCCGGGGCGAGCCGGGGGATCTCCGGCATCGGTAACCTAAATTTACTCGTTAGCCAAGGAGGAACCCGGCTGCTGCTCTTCCACCCGCGCGCCTACCGCCTTCGCGATAATGCGGTATCGCTTTTCATCTGCCACTCCATTCCTCCCGATCCGGCTGCCACCGGAGTAGACCTACTTTCCCATTTCCAACCTTTCCTATCTTGCTCCGATACTTTTCCACCGTTTTCCGGCCGCGTCTCGATCGGGCCAACGGAGTTGCGATCGCCCGGAGGATCTCGCGAGTTCCGGAGCGAAGGGAAAGGCGTCGGGAAGGCGTCGCGTAGGCGATGGAAAGGACGGAGAATGGTAACCGCGGCGCGCGGCCGGGACACGAGCTGTTTCTTGCCAGGAGGCCGGCTCTGGAGCGTTAATCGCTTTGTAAACACGCGTACGTACGTGGGGAGCTTTTTAGACTGCATGAGCATCGGATCGGTCGATTACACTTTCCTTCGACGGCTCGCCTGTAAATATCGCGATACAGGTGCACACATTCTCCGTAAACCAATTATCCGCTGACACGGAAAGCCTGTGCTCTCCTCGTGCAGCGAGTTTCAAGGGCAAAGCTGACCCTCCCGACCAGCTCACCCTCTCTAATGTCTCTCCGTCGCAGCCGATCCTCTACACCAGCCTCTGACGGTAATTCGATGGTGGATTTGACGTTTAACCGCGTCGCTGCTGAATTATACGACTGGCGCCGCGGGGATGTGACATCTCGAAAGAGTAACGGCCAATATCGTCCTCGATGCCGATGAACTTTCCGCGCGCGTCCGAGCGAAACCCTCGCGGAGTTCCGCGTCTCCGTTCGTCGCGACGATCGCGGAAAATGTCACCTCCACCGCGCGCGCCATCGTGCTCAATCTTTGTTCAAAGCGTTTCCCTAAATCGCGCCGCGAATCGCTGTTCGAGATGGTCGGATTCTCGGTGTGTTTTCGCCGCGAATACGAACTCTGGAATATCGTCGACATGTCCGCTCGGCTAGAAAAGTCGCGTCGGTGTTTGAAGGACAGAATAAGTCGAAGAAGAATCGTTGCCTGGACACTCGGTGGCCGGCCACGAGATTTGGTCGGCGCTCGACGCGGAACGAAAGCGCGTTCTCGCGGTCGAACTGTGGATCATCGACGTAAAGAAGAAAAGAGCAAGTATCGAGCATGGACTCACCCTTCTCGGACTCGTCAGGTTCGTCGCTAGCACACTCGGGTGTGCTTCGTTCTTCCTCGCTGCTGCTGAAGCTTCTCTGAGTCTGAAGACCACCCTGAACGCCCACCGGTTGCGGCGGGTGCGCGCTCTGCGTCTGATGCACCGAGTGTTGCTGAGGAGGATGCACCACGCTTCGAGGTGGGCCTGCTTCTACCGTTGGCTGACCATATGTCATCGCGAGATCCGTGTTCTGATCCTGGAAATCGAAAGGAAGCGTGGGGGTCTGAGAGAGAGGGGAGAGAGAGAGAGAGGACAGAGCGGCTGAGAACACCGAGATATCGCGGACCAAAAGTAAACTTTCGCGTCGGAGTAAGTGAAGTAAGATAGCGCAGAAGCAAGATTGCATGAGACGAAATGTGAGAGATGGAGAGATATGGGGGATGAAGATGAAAGAGAAATATGCTTTATCCTGGATCCGATAGACACGCGTTTCCCGATTACAGTCAGCTCTCGTAACCGGCAGCCAAGCACAGAGACGGCGAGTGGTAGAGGCCAGGATAAAGCAGACATGGAAAATTTGCCGGTTTCCCTTCGATAACTTCGTTCCACTGGATCTAGGCGTGTATAGCTGGCTCGTCGAGAGCATCCCCTCGAGCGCCGCCTACGTAAGAATATCGTTACCGTCCGCTCCTACGCGCTCGCAGCTTGTACAGGGTGCATAACTTGTTGAATGTTTAATTTCCAAGTCTCCCTCTCGAGCGTCTAACGTCATTCCGCGTCGCACGTTCGATCCAGGCTGAACCAATCGAGAGAACGGTCCCAGACTCACCGGGTAGATGGGCCGCTGTCTTTGGTAGTTCTGCTGTTTCATAAGACCGTCGATCTCGCCTCTGTACAGATTCGGGTCATCCTCCGCGTACGCGTCCGGATGCCTCGGCGGCTGTTGCACCTGGTGCGTCGCGGCTACGTGCGGCGTCGGCAGGCTTCTCGAGTGCGGCGAAACGGACATATCCACGCCGCTATCGCTGGTCGGTAGTCGACGCCCTGGGCCCTGTAATCGCCAGCAGAAAACCGCCATTTTTTCGTGCCGGAATCGCGGCCCGGGTCGGATTCGTCGCGTGTGGGTTGCAGTGGTGGATGCATACTGTGCGATTGTTGCGTTCTTGTTTGGTCATATCAGCATGTGGTGACAATATGCGGCTTTGCCCCCGTGTCTTTGGACCATTTATCTCTCTAACGCGGCAATAACGCGGCGCGTCGAACGAATCGCCATTTTCCTTTCCTCTCTTCTCCTCTCCTCTTTTCTCCTCTCCTCTCCTCTACCGACCGTCGGATAAATTGCCCAGAGACACGAGCGGCTGGATGGTTAGTGACAATGAGCACAGCGACACATGGTGAGATATACCAATGGCAATGCCTTGCTTCCACCGAATTCGCTTAGCGAGGTGTTTTGCGATTGTTGTTGTAGTTGTTTGCTTGTTTTTAAATATTGTTGTTGTTGTTGTTATATTTGTTGTTGTTATTGTTGTTGTACATCCAGAGCAACAGTGCGTGCACGAGCGCTATTTAATGACCGCAGGGAGCTGATCCCTGCGGTCGAACAGTAAGTGAATGAAGTAAATCGTACTTGCTCTTGCTGAGAGTACTGTCTTCTGAGCAAACTTCCGCTCCTTAGTAACAATGGTAAATTCTCCTTTTCGGCCGCGCTGTGCGCTCTCTCGAGTTTCGGTCTTTTATCCTGAGTTTGGTCCACGAGTCCCGGAGGACCACCCACCTGCATGTCCTGCATCCGTCGCAGCATCGCGTTGTCCCCGGCGCCCAGGCCCGCCTTCGTTATCCATTGTCCGGTCTTCGACAGCAGTTCTTGCTTCTTGCGACAGAGAATGCACACCCATATTACCTGCAATCAAACGAGATTACACCACCTCGACGCTGCTCTTCTCTCACCGCGACGCAATTCGAGAGCCATCGACTCGACGTTGTTCCTCCTTCGATCTCGTCGGTTCCTCGTTCGATCGTCAACCGAAATAATCCATAGCGAAACGAGAGAAAGAAAGAAAGAAACAAAGAGAGAGAGAGAGAGAGAGAGAGAGAGTGAGTGAAAGAGGGACGAGGAGAGGGAAAGAGTCCTGGAACTGATCGATCCAGGTCACCGCTTGTAGCGAGGATATTAATAGGAAATTATCTATAGGAAGTCGACCAGTTACGATGCTAATTGAAACGTGTAAGCGGGCGACGCGAGCTTCGATTTCCAGCCCTTAAAAACGCGCGCCCTCTGCGCCAACAACGAGCGGAATAACGCGGCGAGTGCGCGTGCACGAGAACCGCTCCGTACCAGCGAACCCGGCAATCACGCGAAGCTTCGATGTTTCTCGATCGTTCCGAGAAAGAAATTATCGCGAAATCTCGTTCGGGCAAGGAAGGAAAGATCAGAGCTGTCGAACAGGGACCCGCAGCATCGCGTCCTCCTCTTCCTCGTTCTTCCGCGAGCAATCGGAGCGGGCGGAGGCTTCGGAGACGCAGGAGGGGAAAGCACGAAAGTTGAAGGAGTCGGCGAGAGGAAAAGGGAAATCGAGCGGCTCGGTAGACGAAAAGCGCATTCTTCGCCGACGACCATTCACCGTCTGGTACAATGAACGAAAGGCTAATAATTAGCGGGCTAGCGCGACGGTGGCGGCGGTAGCGGAGCGTTTTGAAGGATGAATAGGCGGGCAGAATACTCCATCAAGATAAAGCGTGATGGATGGACCATTTAGAAGCAAACCATAAAACAATGCCCATGCCGGTTCCCATCGATAACACTTTCCATGCCCATTCACGCGTATTATTGTACCAACTATAATGGCGCGAGCAACGTGCCGCAAGGACACGGGGCTGTTCCCTTGAATTACGACCGCTAGCGACGTCGTAAAGTCGACCGGATTAAAATAGAGTTTTCCGCCGATCCGTCGGTTCGAACGTTCCTACGATCTCGTATCGCGGGGAACGTGATTCTCGCGCGATTCTCGTGCGATCCTCTCCTCCGTTCCATCCTCGCGCCTCGCGAGCCTCTCCAACCATCGACGATCGTTCTACTCGATCGACGAGTAGCGGAACTCGAGGAAAGTTAGCTCCATTGACGCGAGATGAAACCAGAGGAACGGTTATTCCCATTTTCGGCGAGCCTCGGAGGATCGGGGAGAGAAGAACGGCCCAGGGACGACGACTGGCTCACGCGCGAATATCGCGATGAATCGATACACGGTCGGCCACGCGGAGCGTTTGCACGATTATCGTTGTCCATTATCGTTATTCGATGAATCCAATCCCGATCCGCGAGCCCATATTCCGCTAATCCGCGGCCCGAGGACGCGGCTCGGAATGAAAACGTGTTTGCCCCTGTTAGGCGACGCGAATCAGCTGCGATTGCGCCCCGAGACGTTCCGGCTGTTCTCCTCGTCGAGAGGCAATCCAGCGACCGAGCACTCGCGCTGGAAAGCTCGGTGGAATTTTTCGAAAGGAGGAAAACATTCGATTACGTTTCCCTCTTTTAATCTCTCGGAATTTTCGACGTTCGAGCGATACGAAGAACAGAACGAATTACTCCCTCCAAGGATACCGAGGAGAAAAGCAATTTCTCGGAACAAAGCGGTGGCTGTCACCCGGTTGCATCACCGAAACTCCCGATCATCCTTTGATCTATTTCCACCTCGCGAATCGCCGACTTACGCCGACGTTTCTCCGTCATTATATCCCCGGCGTCGTGTCGTCGGCGTAACGAGGGCTGCGAGCGGAAATTCGGGCCGGCGTGCGCGGTATAAATAGCCGGGCCGTTAACGAACGGCGATTTTCGCCAGGACGAATCGAGAATTTCGCGCGGGACAGCGTAATCGCGTCGCAGCTGGCGTGGCATTACGTAAAAACCGGTAATGACGGCCTTAACGGGCCGGCGGGAGCCTGTTACATAAATAATGCTTTAATGTACCTTTCATCCGGCTGCAGGGGTTGACGCTCGAATATTCTTTCTGACGCGCATAGGGAATGGAATAATTGGCCGGACTGGTCGAACGGGGGATGGCCGCGCGTCCCGTTGGAAAAGTCAAAGCCCCGTTGGAAGTTTCTCGGAAGAAAAGGAGAAAAGGAGAAAAGGAGAAGCGAGAAGACGAAGAAGTTCGGTATTTTGGCGAACGGGCAGGGAAGAATTTACCGGATCTCTTTAGCAACGGACGCGATATTTCGTTCCCCCGGCCGACCGGCCAGGCGTCCCAGTTTTTAAAAGCGGGCCGGTAAACGTGAATTTATTTTTACCTTCTTGCTGGCGCCGCTTAATAAGCGAACAGTTTCCGATGAAAGGAGCCCCGTTCCCTTTGTCGAAAACGCTTTCCAGAGCTGCCGAGCGGCGAACGTAATTATTTCATCGTTGCAACGCGATTTTCGGTGCACGGTAACATAGGGATTAAAAGGGGGCTAAAAATATCCGTCACTTACACACCGAGCGGACCGAGGCTCCGCGCGGTCCGAGAAGCCGCATCGTTCGATCGCGCGAGATTAGAGGCGTCGGGAATCGGGCACGTCGACGCACCGAGACGCGTCGACGACGGCTAGGATCGAGCACGAGGGCAGAACCAACACCCGGAGTACGCGTTCCCGGGCGAATTTCCGACCCGACATGGCTCTCCGGCTGGCACGCGCGAGTCGTTGGTTGGCCGGACGAGAGCCGGAGAGACCGGAGAGACCGGAGAGATCGGAGAGCGCGCGTGTATCTGCGAGAAGAGGCTTTTTTTTCGAGGTGCTTGCAACGCCGAGCGAACCTCGCTGCAGACTGGCGGCGGCCCGGCCCGTGGAACAGAGAGTGCACCGAAGAAGAAAGGAAAGAGAAAGGGTGCACGGGCGAAAAAAAGGAAGGAAGAGAGAAAGAGGGTGCGGCAGGGGGGCGAGGGACGCGAGAAACGAAGCAGGAAAGATAGGCGGCGGCAGGGGGAGGGGTGGCTGAAGAGCACTTCGTCGAGTTGCCTAGGTAGCAATATGTCAAGAGCTCAACCCCTTTCCACCACCCTCTCGCTCATCCCTCTGCTAGCGGCATCCTTTTCGCCCAACCACCGAACATTCCGTACGTACGTACGTACGTGTGCGCTATTTTCCGCAGCCTAAAAAGAGAAAAACGCGGTTGTCGGTGGTGGTAGAGCTTCGTAGGGGGGACGGGGTGGCCCTCGAGTCGTCTCACCCCCTCTTTCGACGTTACGCCGGCCGAGGGTGGCGATGGTGGCGATGGTGCTAGCAGAGACGACGACGGTGGTGGTGGTGGTGTGGTGGTGGTGGTGGTGGTGGACCAAGGGAACGAGAACACGACGTTGCGTGTTCGGCCGTAACGTAAATGATCATTAGTTTGCCGGCTCGAGGCGAGTTGCCGGTGATTTGCATTAATTAATTAGAGGCCAATTAATTCGGATTACTTTATCACGGGCCCTGTGTACGCAGGCCGTGTGTCAACCGCGCTGAGGCGACGCCGGCCGAGACCAGACAATGACGACGACGGCACAGAGACATCGACGTGGACGTTGACGTCCCGTTGCCTCGAGTACAGCAGCCGGCGATCGATACGCTCGTTCAAGCCAATCCGATAACTCGCCACGCCGACAATAACGCTCGATACCCGTCCGTAACGCTCGCGACGAATTATCGTTTCGTCGATTCCAAGCGTCTGCCCTCCTCGATCGCGCGTCAGCCTCGCGCTTCCATTTCCGTATCGAAACGTTCGCTGAAACTTTTATAGATATTCGCCGATCGATCGCCCCGCGCTCGGATACCTCGCACAGATGTTTTAACGATCGGCCCTGGCTAGGAAGAAATAAAAGAACGGCTGCGAGATTCGAACGTGTGCGGAGAAGAGGACTTTATGGCGTCGATCGGGAGCCTCGGTAAGCTCCCGAGGCAAACGACGATCACGGCGCCAAGGAGCTGTCGAGCTCTTTCATTTTTAACGAGATGTACGCGAATCGTCGAGCGTGAGAGGACCTTTGCAACGGAAAAGTATCTCCGGCTAAAGCAGCGGCCATTGAATGCCGGAAGAGCGAGAATATTTCGAAGAAAAGGGGAGTAGCGAAAGAAGAAGCAAAGGAAGACGAAGACGAAGAGGAGAAGGCGGAGAAGGAGGAGGAGGCAAAGGAGGAGGAAGAAAAGGTTGAAGAGGAGCAAGATAGTGGACGAGAGTTTCAGTTTTCAGATAATAAAGTCTGTTGGGCGAGTGGCATCAGTGCTCAGACGACCCTTGAAGCCAACTAGCGACCATACCGTCCCGCAGACGCGTCGCATCCAGACGATCCTTTGAAGTCTAGCCTGAAATCATGCTTAGGCATAATACCGTCCGACCATCGGCCAAACCACACGCGATATCTCCGTCTCGCGCCTTCCAGATAATTTCCACCGATTATGGTAATTCGTCCTCGTCTCGAACGAAACGGAATAATCGAGGGCAACGTTGTCGAAAGCTCCGCTTAATCGCGAGATTTATGCAAACGTCGAATCGGCCGAGCGGCCGAGAAACGATTTTCTCGCGGCGACTAACGAGCAAATGGCCGACGCGTCCGATTACGCGCGGAAGAAGTTTGCGGGCGTCGCACGCGAGCGCGCCTACGTAAACAGCTAATTACCATGCAAAGACCCCGGCGATCGCGAGCTCTCTTCTCGGCTTTCCGCTCGAAGCGCCGGTTTTACGTCTCTTCGAACAACTTCGACCTTTCCGTTGCTCGATTTTTCGGTAAACGGCGCGCGGCAGCCGCTGGAACCGCGCGTGCATTAGCGTCACGAGCTCGGAACTTTGCGGCCCGAACTTTTCAGCTGTCCTACATACACGCGCCGCGAGACTCCGATTGCCTGATTCGGCCGGCAGGAAGAACCTCGTCGCGGAACGACAGATGCCTCCGCCAAGTCCGCCAGTACGGGAAACTTGCCGAACTTTCAATTACCAGCGGCTTACTTTACGTGAAACGGAGATCACGCGAGCACGCGTTTAATCATCCCCGAATATATATCCCGGTCTTTCCCGACCTGGCGAACTACGAGCCAGACCAGACAATCGCCGGGCGTACTCCGCGATCGAAGGTTGGTCCGAACGACGAAACGACGGGACGAGGGTGGAGGACGGAGCGGAATGCCGTACTGGAACGAAGGATACTTGCTCGGACAGCGTTCGATTAGAATTACCGTTAGTCCCTGTCCCTGTGACATAAATACCAGGGATACACGCGTGCACCGGGCCGAACACGGGCGCAGAATGGATGGACACGGAGCCTTGGTACCGGCCGCCACGTCCCACGGACCTTTCCAGCTATTCACCTCCGCGTGCCTGCCCGCTTTCTGGACCTTCGGTAATTTCGGCACGAGCCGGTGATTAATCGAAAATCGCGATAATTCGAGGAGCCGCGCCAACTATGCCGGCTGGTTGTATCGATGTCGCGCGGCAGAGAGCGGTCGGCAAAGGTCCGGGGACATTGCGCCCGGTTGCGCGAATAGAAACGATAACGATCGGAATGCCGAACGTGCCAGGTTTCCGAGACAAACGAGCTATTTCCGACTTTCGGCAACCATTCCGAAACCCTACGAGCCCGGCAGAGTCACCCTTTCCCCTTTCGGCTATCGGCCGCCGTACGCTCCGTATCGTATCGTTTCAATTAACGGGATCCGCGTTAATTTCATTAACAGAAATGCAACCGCCCCGGCGACCGCTTCGGCGGTACGCTCCGGCCCGCTCGCTCGCTCGCTTCGGCCGCCCACGCGTGCGGCCGCTCGAAAGCCACTCCTTCCCCTCGACCCGCGGCACCGCCACGCCAAAAACACACCACCGCGGCCACGTCCCAGCGAAGGAACAACGTAAATTTACCGGCCACCTTGTATTCCGCTCCCGATCCGTCCCCGCGGCCCCCGTCGCGGCGCCCCGCGCCCCCGCCCTGCCGCCGTGTCCCCACCGGCCCATCGTGGACTCTAACCCTCCCTACGAAACTTAGATCAATATGTTGCGTCACGTTTCGCCCCCTGCACGCCGCCCGACATCCATCCACCGCCACCCACACCTTCGTCCACCCCGCGCTTCATTCCTGACCCCAGCCCCCTACCCCTGGAGCGTGACGTCACGCAGGGACGCGCCCCATTCATAGGCTCTCCCACGCAGAGAGACGAAACCGCCGCGGCGACGACGGCGACGACGACGACGACGGTGGAGGAACGGAAAAAGGGAAAGAGGCTGAGACGAAAAGCTGGTTAGACGGTTAAGATCGGTAACGGGTGAAACGGTAGCTGGAAGACCGGGAACAGCGTGGAAAGACGAAAAAGGGTGGGGTTCGCTCGGACCCTGAGATCCGACGAATCGAAGAACCCCGCTGGTGAAAAAGCCCGGGCTCGTGTAATTGAACGAACCTCGCGTATCGTGGCTGCCCTCTCTCTCTCCCTCTCTCTCTCTCTCCACGAGCAACCAGCGCGAGGAAACGTACGAGCGTGTTCCGTTCTAGCGGATCGATGATGTCGTAACGCGCGCCGTGACGTTTATCATCGTACTTGCGTGTGGCCCTGGCGCCCGTGTGGGAGTACGTGTTCGCGGGACGAACCGCTGGCACGCGCGTGTTCCACGGTTTTCTTTCCCCGTCCGACGTACGTTTTCGGCCCTATCGAACCGCTCGTGGCTCGAGAACGATCGACCGATACCCTTCGATTACCTCGAGCGGACCGAGCCGCCAGGGATACTCCGACGGAAGCGGCGTACGCCGATGAAATATTTTCCAAACTCCGAGGTAGCGCGGCTCGCTTTAACCGACCGCGTAGCCGAGCCTCCGTTTCTTAAGCCGCGCCAAAGTACGAGGAAAACCGATAAACTTACGGCAAGTTGTAAGCCCAAGTTCCGCGCGTCTGCCTCTATTATTATACCGCTCGCCGGCTGAAACGCGCGCGTACGTGCAGCCGGTTGTCGCTCTTGCTTCCCGGATGCTCCGCATTCAAAAACCGAGTTAAATTACCCTTTAGCCCTGCGGCAGGCTCGTGGAATCGTTCGCTCGAGTTCTAGTTAATCGAGTTACGCGACCCATTCGCGGATCCCTCTTCCTCTCGGATATTCGAACGGGGTAACCTTGGATCGGTAGCGAATACTAGCGAACGCTGGCTAGCGGAGGCTAGGAATAATCAGGAGGATCCGACGAGGACCATCGATGAGGATGGTCGGACGGGTAAATCAGCGATATCGCGTGAAACGAGAGTGGCATATCGCGGAGGGCGTGTCGGGTTGAAAGGCGAGGGGCGGGAAATAAAAAGCCGGGGAAAAGGGGCCATGGAACGCGAGCAGAGGCCCGTAGGCACTATTTCATTCCCATTGATGAAAATCCTATCGAAATCGCGCGACCCGGCCGGGGAAATACCGGCGCATAAATGGAAAACGTATTCGCTAGCTGGCTATTTAGCGATGGCATTACGCCCACACACGCTACACACACGCGCGTCCGCGATAAGGGTTAATTGGTATGGCGCGGAGATGGGCGGCGGGGCAGAGAGTCTCGCTATAGGTCAATTATTTCCACGTATTTCAAGCGTGCGCGACGATACGCGCCGGTTATCGTCTTCCACGATACCACCGGCTCTTAATTGTTTCCAGGAAGTTGACATTTCCAGCGCTGATCGCTCGCGCTTTTAACACCGGCCTGCCCCCGGCGAACGCGGGCGTCGCGACGGCGGCCACGCCGCGCGTTTCGAGATCTCTACGCTTCGGGGAATAAATGGACCGCCTTGGAAAAGCGATAAATCACAGCGGCGCGGATCCAATTTTCCGCGAACACCGTCCCGGCCGCCGTAGCTGCGTGAAATCGTTGGAATCTTCGATAACGCGCGAACCAGAGAGACCTTCTTCCGCCATTAACCGCCTCCGTCGCTGCTCCTTCTTTTATGCGGCTCTAATTTTTCACCCTCTCCTCGCTCTTCTTCCCGCTTTATCCCGCGAGAATTCCGGCCGTGTCTCTATCCAGTCGGATAGGCGCGTCCCGTTGCTTCGAGAGGGAGTAAAAAATTTTCAGACGCCGGCGCCGGGAGGGAAACGGTGCGAAGAATTACGGTCTCGTTTCTCGAGTCAACCAAGTTCCCGTCGCCGTCCTATTTAGGCTGGCGAGATTGTGCAACTGCGAATGTAGCTCAGGGAAACGTATAGCGACAGGCGCGAGATAATAGTTCGAAGGAGTCGGCAATCGTAGCCTCGTTTCCGTTCCTCCGGCTGCACAGATTCGCGCCGAACATCCCATTGATCAGAGTTATCAGCGGGGCCGAGCTCCCGGTCACTCGGCTTTACCCACCGGTTTTCACGCCATCCGAGAGCATCGATTCTTCGCGGACCTTCGCGTCTACGATCGCCGATCTCCTTTTCATCGATCCCCCGTCGCGATTCGTCGTCGTTCCTCGCGAGCTCTCGAACCGGGCTCTTCCGTCGTTTCGTTTTCAACCATCCGGATGCGAGGCTCGATCCGCGGCCCGATAAAGCTAAACGATACGTTCGGGTACACGGTCAAGGGGATGGGAATTCAAATATTTCTGCATCGGAAGAATTTATTTGGATTTTGCAGCGGCGTGAAAAGAGCGAACCTTGAAATGTCACGAGCGGCAAGGCGTTTCCGGTGCTCGCGTACCGAATGCACCGTCACAGAAGGATTTCCTTTGATCCCTTCATTTAGGTAATGAATCTTTTTCGGCCGCGAGCCTGACCGGCCCGGCGACAAATAAAACTTCTGATCCCTCAAAGCGTGGATGTTCGCTAAATTTAAGTGGCTTCCGTAATTAAAAGAAAAATAGCGGATTATCCGGAACCGCGCGCCACCTCTGGATCGTTCGGAAATTTCCAAGGAACCAGCGCGAGATAAGCGCGGTCGGAGCGAGGATGATGCGTCCGCGTAAAGTTCAACGACAGGAAGTCGGCGCGACCGATCAGTCAGTCGCGACCTCACTCCGACGTGTTGGAGCGTGAAACGCGAAGCGGGGAAGAAAAACAGAGGGAATTAGAGCGCGCGAGAGAGCGAGGAGGGCTCGATTCCTCCTGACGATATACCTCGCCGCTTCTTTCCCGATCTGGCCCCTACCTTGTTCGACCGTAGAGTGACCTTTCCGCCGCAGCGTGCGCAGCACCGGATGCTGCAGTAGTTGCAGATGTGACCGACGCCGTCGGCGAACTTGGTTTTCAGGCATATGTGACACGTGGCGTGCAGCTCCACTCCCGCCTTCTTCTGTTTCTCCGAGCAGGCTCGTATCCTTTCCTCGAGGATCTTCACCTCGTCTTGCTTCCGTCTGCAAACCAGAACGTAACAAACGAATTATTTCTCCGCGCGGGATCGAACGCCGCGTCGGTCTCTCCCGCGAGTGTGTCTCGTTTGGCGAATCGACGCTGAGAACGTGCGAGACTCGGGCCACTTCCGCTAACTTTACGATACTTATTCCGTAGTTCGGAACACCCAATACTCTCTTCCGCTTGCGATAAAAGTTCCTCGGTACGATCGACTCGAAAGCAAGAGAGAGAGAGAGAGAGAGAGAGAGAGAGAGAGGGTGGGAGATGGGATAAAAGATGCAATTTTGCCAGGTTTCTCCGAGACTAACGCTGCATCGCGAAGGGAGATAAGACGGGAGGGGTCGCGTTTAGAGGCAGTCGACGTCGTATGCAAATTACAGGCTAACCCATCAAACGAACGCTGGATGCGAGGAGGAGCGGTGGAAAAAGAACAACCTCGGGTGAGGACGGTTCACCGTTGTCGATAAATATGTAGACGCACGTGTACCTACGTGCTCGGTTGCGTCCCAGCAACCCCTTCATCCTCCTCCTCCTCCTCCTCGTCGCAGCGAGTCGCTTCGAGATAGGACGACGAGCTTCCAGGTGGAAAACACAGAGGAGAAAGGCGCGCTTCTTTAGCCGCGCGAGAAGGGAGACTTCGGAGGGTTCGAGTCTCGAAATCCTCGTTAGATTCCCCGCGTTGATCGCGAATTCTCGATTCCGAGAGTTTCGGGGGAACTGAGAACCAGAAAAGGTAGACAGAAGAGGATCTGTGCCTGGTCTGCCATTAAAATTCAGTCTGTCGTCGGTCGTCCTTCGTCGTGCCGAGGTTTTTCTGCAAATTGCACCACCACGGAGTCGCTCCACTTTTATCTGCCCTCGCTATGATTTCGTTTAGGCAGAGCTACTTAATTCCAGCCGCGTAACTAATTCGCAGCGCGACGTTTTTAGCCCTCGCTCCGTTTAGCTCTCCCGGCAGGGCTTTCCGGAGCCAAGAGACCGGAACAGCCATCAGACGTCCGAGAATTCAACCTGGCTGATTTCAGTTGCCCGGGTAGCTGGTATCGGGCTAGAGGTTGCTTATAGCAGGCATCAGGATCGAAACACGCGATAGCGTTCGCTGCGACGTTCAACCGGGCGGAATCGCCGATCCCCGTGCGAACGCACTCCAACGTCTTATTATCGTGCTTCGGAAACTAGACGTCGACTATAGCCCCGGTGTTTATGCACCGTATAAACGGCAGTACAGCTCCCGACCGTCGTCGATAGAAGCGGAGGAGATAACAGGTGGCATGGAAACTTCATTTTTATCGCCATGACCGATGCGGAGTACAGAGGGGAGTCGATGAAAAATGCACTCGCCGGCGAGCTGTATACGCGTTGCTCGGCTCGTTCTCGCGTTGTGCCACGGTGAATGGTCCGGTAAACGATCGTTCGAGGAAACCGACTCTCTCCGTTAAGGTGTTCGATTTCAATCGCGGCAACGGCGGTGGATCATTGGCGAAAGTCTGGGGAAAGGAAGAACCGAAGGGACACTTCGATTAGCGGCGGAAAGATAGGATTGCGAGCGGTTGCAGTCGAGGGAACGGCCAGGCTTTGATACCGGGGCAAAGTCAATTTATCGCTGAGGTAATTGAACTGGAATGGAATGTGACCGATGTCATCGATTTATTCCAGTCGTCGCCGCCGCCGCCGCTGCCGCCGCCGCCGCTACCCCCTTCCACACCCCGTTTT
>NIJG01000134.1:2258307-2277951 GCA_002201625.1 Euglossa dilemma | reverse complement strand
AATTCTCGCGCGTGGATTCGAGGATCGCGAGAGAGAGAGAGAGAGAGAGAGAGTTTGCTCGGGTTGGACCCGTAAACAACGTTAACCGGCCTAATCACGGGGGACGAAGATGACGGGCTGTCGGTCCAGGGAGGACTCGCGAGCCAAGTAGGTTAGCGCGAATGCACGAGGGAGCAGGAAGGAGGCGGATGGAGGCGGAAAGGAGGCGGAAAGGAGGCAGGACGGAGGCAGGGATAGTTGGCACGAGGCTAGGGGCTTCGCGTCCGGAAGCCTTCGGTCTCTAGGTCGCGTGTACGTGGACGAATGAAAGTTGGGAATCACGAGGGTTGTTGGCACCGGCGGGTTCGAACTTGGATCATCGGGAAACAGAGGCGAGAACTAACGCGTCGAATTCCTTTCGATCGTTAACTACTTTCTACGTAACCGCTGGCACAAAGAGGAAGCACCGCCTATATTAAATACACACACCGGTAGTCGATGGAGTTTCGAGCGGAAATTTGCATGGAACAGTCGCGAGCGGCGGTAACCTAAATCTTGAGTTTGCCGATCGAGTCAAAGGTCGTGGCTGCATGTCACAAAGCACGTATACGTACACGAACGCGCACACGGATACGGAATGTACGTGTACCCGCCCACGTTACTCTAATTGCTTTACCAATAATCGCGCGCGACTCGCGAACACGCGACTACGATCGGTCGGTCGAGTTGGAGCGACGAGTCGCGTCACGGCCGCGTTTCCCCGAGACACGATCTATCCGTCGTCACGCGAAAAAAAAAAAAAAAAAAAAGAAAAAAGAGAAAAGAGAGAGGGAAGGAGAAGGAGGAAAAAAAGGAGGAAAGGAGGAAAAAAAATATTCTCCCGTGACAAAGGGAGGGGGGAGAGAAGCAGATCAAAGGCGGAGAACCGAGCGCAGAAATGTAGGTTACTTAACGAACACCTCCCGTGATTTACGCGCGACTTTTCCGTCCCACAAAATCCGCGCTACGCGACTTTTCACACGACGCCCCGGCTACGTGCCTCGCTCGAACAAAGAGTCCCACCCTCTCCCCGATCTTCGCGCCACGCGTCGAAACTTCCGTCCATTCGAGCATCCGCTTCATTTTTCCCTTTTTTTCCTACCCCTCCTTTCCTTCTCTCACGCCTCAAACTTTACCTCGCCTATTATACGCGAGCCTGGCGATATCCGTAGCAGAGACGAAGGGAAAGAGACACACGGAGCGTGGTTACCTAAGTTGGGCAAGGCGGAGAGAAGCTAGAGGAGGAACAGTCGGAGGCGAGTTACGCGAGGAAATTACATCGATTTGCACGCACGAACGGCAGCCTAAAAGCAGGGGGACGGAAAAGGTTAGGTCTATTTTTACGCGAGTCGCCTTCCGATGCGCCAACGGGCGACTATCGTCGGTGTCGGGACTAAAATTATCGCGGCGATGCGAAAGGGTTCGGCGTGGTTCCAGGCGCCGCGACGACGAGCCCGGCTGGGCGTCGCGGACGCGGTCGGCTCCGTTCCGCGAGCGGGCCAGCCTCTGTCTTTCAGCATCCAAGAATTTACCCTGCCAATCCAGCCAGCCTCTTTCACACTCCATCCACGGGCTGCAGCTGCATACCCTATGCATACCCTATGCAACTACAGCAGCTCGTTACCGAGCCACGTCAAGGCTTGCTGCCTTGCATTTTACATGCGTCCCTACACGTACTTGTCGTCCACATTACATGATCTCGCATCGGTATGGCGAAGCACGCTTTCCTCATTACTCTCTCGCTCCTTCCCTTTCTCTCCCTGTCCACGTCCCCTCTCCTCCCCGCCTCTCGGCTCTATCTCCCTCGATTCACCCCTCTTTCACCCTGTTCTTTGTCCCTTTCTCTCTGTCTGCCTGTCTCTCCCTCTCCCCTATCTCGCTCGCTCGCTCGCTCTATCTCTCTATCTCTCCTTCTCCCTGTGTGTCGGTCTGTCTCTGTTCCCCGCTCGACTGCTTTCTCACGTTCCCGTTTTCCATCAGCGACAACCTATCAATAAAACGCCTTCCTCGAAGAACGCCGTCCATTTTCCTCGGCGTCGCCTCGCTGCGACTCTGGCACCGTAATTACATGCGAATGAGGCTGCTGGCGCATCCGTCACCCGCTGCCTCTTGCAACGCTAGGTGCCAGGCTGCCGTTAAAAGGGTCAGTTTTCCTTCCTTCCTTCCTTCCTTCCTTCCTTCCTTTCGGCGTTGCGCACCGAAACTTTCCTCGCTGTCCGTTCGCCGATCTTAAAGGAAAACGCTCGCTCGGAGCGTTCGCGATCGCGGGGATAAAGCCTTTCCTCGAGAGGGACAGCCTCTTCTTTTCTTTTTCTTTTCTTTTTTTCCTTTCTCTTTTCTTTTTCTCCCGAGGAAAAGTTCGCGCGAGCTTTCGGATGATTTAATCAAGTCGAACGAGATGATCGATCCTCCCGAGGCCGGGAGAATCGAATTTTCATTTGGCAGAGAGACTCGGCAGTCTCGGAATCGACGGGATAATCATCCTCGCGACGATGAATAGCTAAATAGGGAAGATGCGATAGGTATAAAACGGTCAAGGACTAACGAGCAGGTAAGCGGAGAAAATAGGCGGAAAGCATCGGAGGGGACAATTTGCTGGTGAAGAAATACACGTACTCGATCGATCGGACATCGTTTCGTTCGTTCAGTAATTCTGATCAACGACGCGTGACCGTCCACGGTCACATTTCGTAGCTCTGCCTACCAGCCTGTCCGACCATTCAGTCCTTATACTACTCGTCGACGCGATACCCCCTTGCTGCCCATTGCGCTTGTTTATTTATTTCGAGTGCCGCGCGCACAGGAGACCGATTTTCACGCGAATGGTTACGAACGGTTACGCGAACGAGAAAAATAAAAAGAGAGAAAGGAAAGAGACATCGCGAGCGACAAGCGAGAGGGACTAAAGTGAACGTTCTTTAGTAGTCGTTTTACGTTTCTGATTTTCAAAGCAGCTTCAAAGTAGAAGAACAGGGAGACAAAAGGAAAAGAAAGAAAATATTAACCCCTCGACCGTTGTGAAAAGTCGAATGATCGGGTAGTACCCTGCGTACTATAGTCATCCTTGGTAGCTAAAGGGTTGGTCGGTGGTTTCTTTTTTCGTTGCGCTGTTCCATAAGTAAACAGAAACGTTACGTGCCTTCGTGCAACCCTCCTACGATTCGTACCCTGCCGATCGTAGGGATCGATAAAAAGGAAGAAGAGAGAACGAAAGAAAAAGGTAAAAATGTGAGACGGAAAAAGAAGAAGCATAGCGCATGAGGCAGGAGAGCATCGGCAGCAGTGGCAGCGTCGTTATCGTAGAAAAAACAGGGTGCAAATGCGACGTACCTCATAATCTCATTTTCCTTCTCCTCCTCCTGCTTCTGCCTTATTATAACCTCCTCGATGGTGCTCCTCTCCTCGGGGGTGAGGTGCGACATATCAGGTACAGCCGCCATCACGGACGTAAGATAGGAACGTGCACGGGAAGGTCTAATCGCGAGGAGTTTAGCGCGACGCGCGGGCCGGCGCAGCACCGACGACGCCGCCGATGAGCTACCGCGACGAGGATTCCTCGCCGCGCGACAACGCTCGTTCCTACGGGATATCGCGTCCTTTCTACGACTACGGGAAGGCTGTAGCGTACGGGGGGAGTCATCCGACACCTGGTAATCGGCGCAGCTGGCCACGACAACACGGGTACGCCTTCGACCAGCGGAGATTATCCGCTTTCGTGTCTTCCGCTGACCGTTGCTGCTTCTTCTGTTGCTGTTTCTCCGGTTGACGATGCTGTTGGTTGCTGCCGCGGCACGAGCGGCGATCCGCGACGATCGGTACGCAGGTTGGAAGCCCGTCGACCACGAGCACCACGTTCGCTCGACGTTCGACTGGACAGGAGGAAGCCACTGGACACCGGCCTGCTGCCTTCTTCGTCCGCGCGTTATCGTACGCCTCGAAGCTGCCTCTCATGCGAGCCTCGTCGGGATTCCTCGAGGCATCCACGCGACGCTGGATAGATCGGTGATCCTCGTCTCCGTCCGCGTCCTCGTCCTCGTTATCTCTCGTCGTACGATTACCAGCGACCGCATCTGTATGACAAATCATGTTTCACAGGCTGTGTGGAGGCTCTCGCATTCTCTCTTCCGTCCCCGTTCCTAGTTCTCCGCTCGAAGCCAGCATGGAACGATACGAGGGATGTCCCCAGGTGTTCCTCGAAAGCGACCTTCGACGAGCTTCCTCCTCGCGTCCTCGATATGGCGGCTGCGAGGTTAGAATGTGCGCACTGCTCTCCCCCGCTCTTCGCTGCTCTAACGTGCTCCGATTCTCCTCTCTCGCTCTCTTTCTCTCTCTCTCTATCCCTCCCTCTTTCTATCCTTTTCCCTTTCTCGCTCTTTTTCACCCTGTCCTCCTCCTTCTTCTCTTCTTCTTCCCGTCTTCTCTCCTTTTCTTTCCCTATCTACTATATCTCTCTCTCGCGCTCTCTCCCCCTCTCTCTCTCTCTCTCTATCTATCCGACCGTACGTCTATCTATCTATCTATCTATCCGGTGGATGTCGTGTCGTACACCGTGATCGCTTCGGGATTTGTTTACCCCGTTTCCTCTGTTTTGATGGTCGAACACCTCGCGAGATATAGAGGTTTCGAGCGGACGAGCGGCCCAGTTCACGAGTACATCGATTGAAAACGAAAACGGGTCACGGGTGCCGTTGGTGCACTCGTTTCTGCCGTACACACGAAGCCCAGGTTCTTGAACTTTGCAGGGGAATACGCGATTCTATACACGGCGGGCGCAGGTGGAACGCTTCTGCCACCGCTTAAACCAGACCAGTCCGCGTTTCAGCACCAGCCAAGTGTCGCGTTGACGGCCGCGCGACCAATCGGGAACGCTACGATAATAATGGCTACGTGGTCATGTTTCTGGCCTTTGTGAAACGTTTTCGGAATTTCATCGATCTCTCGAACGGGGAAAAACGGGTCACTGGCTATCTCCGCTGCTCCTTCTCTCGCTGATCTTTCTCTCTTCGTCGACCTCGGGATCGTGCACGGGGGAAAAAACACTCTTTCTTCTTTCCTCTCCTCCGTTTCTCTGCCAACTGTTAAAAAAGCAACTTAACCTGTCGCGTTGGATCACGTTAAAATTGATCGACGAATCTCGCCCCGGAGCGTCGAGGAGCGGCGAAGGGAATTTCACACAAGCGTAGCCGAGAGAGCGAGCGAGCGAGCGAACGAACGAACGAACGAACGAACGAACGAACGAACGAACGAGCGAGCGAGCGAGAGAGAGAGAGAGAGAGGAGAGAGAGAGAGAGAGAGTAGGCGAATCCTCCGGAAGAAAAGCGACACAAGACGCGTTAATTGGAACGGCAGCGTTACGCGTAAGGTAGCCTGGATTATTCGGAGGAGGAGTCGGTGCCACGTATGTCGATGCCTCGGTTCCACGCGATATTCAACGCTACAAGTATTCTCCTCTCGGTGTTTGCGATTCACGTGGCGGCCGAGACGACGATGGCGCTCTTCGACGTCTCTGCAGCGACCGCGACACCCACACAATCAATCGCCCTAGACCGGATTGTTCCACACCCACGAGAGCCGTTTTCTCAGCTGACCGGCTGTTCTTCGCGACGTTTCCCGACTCGCGTTCCAACCGATTACCAGCTCGCCCTGTCAGCTGTTCGCTCTATCGCGATTAGTCCCCACCGAATCTATTATTCCCACGGAAATATGGATTCTCTTTGCCCGTTCGGTTGCTCGTCGGTGTAAAGCGACCACTTACGGTGTTATCACGGCTCACGGGCTCTCTGTTTGACTCGGGGTTTACCGTTGCTCGCACTGATTATACACACGCGAGTACACGTTAGTAACGGCGTCGTGGAATCGCTGCTGACGGCGAATGGCGAAGCGAACGGATATTCTCTCACTTCCGTGTCTCAGCGTTTCCCTTCTCGCTAACGCTCGACACTAGAACAACACACGAATGAGCTTATTCCACACCCCTAGCGCGCTTATGTCCGCCAACGCTCCGCGATTGGTACTACTCCACTGACGGCTCGATCTCTCTTTCTCCCTCTATCTCCTCCTCCTCCTTCGCTCTCTCTCTCTCCCTTTCGCCCCTTCTCCCGCCGATCGCCTACATCTTTCTCCCTCTACCCGCCACTATCCGCTTCTATCTCCCTCCACCCTCTATCATCCCTTCCGACTCTCGCTCCCTCTCCCGCTCCCTCTCTCTCTCTCTCTCACTTTTTCTCTCTCTCGCTCTCTCTGTCGCCGCTTGGCTCGCGCACGGCACCGCCTGCACCTCTCGCCAACCCTCTCCGCAACGGGCTGAAACGAGAAAACCGGTCTCCGCGAAGGGGGCTAATTTCCGGCCGCGAATCGACTTCCTGTTAGGATTCTAGCGTCGAAATCGCGCGACCGACCGACCACCGACCGACGACCAACCGACGACCAACCGACGCTTCTCGGTTCCGCTCGGTCTGGTGGATGAAAAAACGGGAACCGAGTCGAACCACCGAGACCTTTCACCGCGGAGGACACCCTCCTTCGGCTCGTACTTGTGTACGACCGCAGTTGCGCGAACCACTCACGCCCCCTCCCCTGCGTGTTTGTCCATTCGGGACCACCACCCGGCCTGCACGAATTCCGCTTTCTTCCCGTGCATGTGCCAGACCAAGGTGGGGAGGCAGAAACGCGTCCCGAAAGGACGTCTGTCGCTCGCGGCCACTTCCACTGTAGATTTTACAGCCACGTACGCGAGCTTCCTGCCTTCCTTCCTCCTATTTCCCCGCGCACGCCGCTCCTCGGCCAAACCGCTTTCGTCCAGTTGATCGTTGAAAAACGTCCATTCATGCGGTCTTAATAAATAATGGGATGCGGCGTATGTCCGAACCAATAAGGACCACAGGCCGCACTTACGTCATGGAAAACCTGGTATTGATCGCACCCTAGGCCAATGGGGTTCACCGCCGCAACGGTGTTACTTTTGCCGTTCTGGCGGTGAATTCGAACGCCATCGAACGCCTTGCGATCACCACTCTAACCCGGGAAAGTATAAATTCTTCGGCTCGCCAATCTCTCTCTCTCTCTCTCTCTCTCTTTCTCCTCTCCCTCTTTCTCGCTCTCTATTTTGCGGACGATTATTCGGAAACCTCTTAGACGTTTACGGTAATATGCGAGTACTTTGACGTCTCGCTCGATGAATTTTCTGATAGATAAACGAAGCAACGGATAAAATCGTCGATAGAATAAGAAATTCGTTGTCGCAGCGCTCGGAGTCGGCGAGCGTCTGACGTGCGACGTATTTGCACTACTGGCGCGGCTGACTACTCGCCGCGATCGCTACTGTCTTAAGTTCTAACTTAGCGCAGTATTTTCGTTTTTTGTACAATTTAATAGCAAGTCGATGTTGTCGATTATTTAAGTACTCGGTTCTGCCGAGTATCTTGTACGAATGAAACGGAAAATTCGGTCGAATATTCGTGACAGGCGTGTTAAATTTCGATCGATCGAGGATGACGTTGAAATCGACTGTCCAGCGGCCATCGTCTTGAAATTAGTAGATCCTGCCAACCTGTTTCGTGTGTCTGTTTTTACGGCGTGCGATATTCGGGTACGCTTGATTAATGACGTCTGGAGCAGAGCCAAAAATATCGAATCGTACGCGTGATAAGCTCGGAGATCGAAATCGAAGCACCGTCGAGTGTCGTAAAATAAATAGATTTCGGATGTACAATCATAAATAATATATATATTTATTTTCTTGCACGTGTGCCCGAACTCGATTCAGGCGGAGATTACAATTAAACTGTGTGTGTGTGTAGGATTCGATGTAAAATCGAATTTACAAAATCGGTTTTACATGTGTCGTGATCCGCAATAATTGCAACGTTTACGTTGCGCTACAAACGATATAAGCTTAAACGATGTGCGATACATACACTGACAAATAATTTGTTACGAGTATTGTTATTCGAATAGAAAATTAGTATCTGGATGAAAGGCTAACTTAAGAGTTAAGCTCGTTAAGAATTTGGCACGTTGAAATTGAATAACACGCGCTGGACAACTAAGGTATTATCAGAGAGAGCAGTGTAAAAATAAGCGGCAAGCGAAATCTTGGAAAGAAATTCATACGGCAATTTTACGTTGATACTAGCTACGAGTTTTCATCGATTTTCTAGTAGAAGGAGCACTTTTTCTCAATTTCGAATACGTATTCGTATTCTTCCGGCAGTACACTGCTACAACGCCCATTAACATTTAATTATTTCCACTTTATTATATCGCTATTTACATTACTTCGATAAGCATAATTCATGGACAGCGTAGTTCATACTGTCGTTATATACAAATGAGATTATTGTGCAGATCGTACGTAACGATAATCATTGAAGAGTAACCACCGTATTCGTATTGGCCGTGCCCCGAATAAATTATGACCGATGCATTTTAACTCGATCTTATAGGACTTTTGATATATACATATGCTTGTCGTATACATCTTTGATACTTTTCTTTTTTTTTTCTTTTTTGCATTTTCCATCCTATTTCGTGCATCGTAAAAATTAACTCCGCTTCGTAAACAAATTTATTACGTTTCACCGTAAATCCTTAAAATCGGTACGATATAAGTTACGTGTACAACGACGTAAAAAGAGTTTGCACTATGTTCTATATTCGTTATGATATATGTATACGGTTGACGATCTTCCATCATTTTTACTCGAATGTGCATTTCACTCAATCAATGTATACATCGATAAAAAAAGGTACAATAAAAAAGTGATGACAATAAAAAACTCTACGATATTTGTTTTACGCGTTGATATACTTTATAGGAAATTCAGTCAAAATGTTATCAAAACCATGTAAATTCTATCAAGTGATGTTTACCGAATATATCTACCGTTTCTTTTCTCTTTTTTTTTTCTTTTATATAAATTTAAAACATTTTTGCTTGTCATGCGGAATTCTCGTCTTAAACAATATCGAGTCAGCTCGATATTGGGTATTTAAGAGAGGCATATATCCGAAAACCTGAAATTATTATAATTTCAACTCATAAAACATCCATACATTTGCATTGTTTTCTTTATTTTTAAAAATACGATAAGAACACTGTGTGAAAAACTCGATACGGAAATAACAAAACTCACGTACCTGAGAGAAAAAATTGATGCATTTGTGCCTTTCTTGAAAATGCGTATCATCCTCTGAGAGAGAAACTGGACAACCTGGACACCTAAAGGTCCAACGTGATGTTACCTGAACCGAGGAAAAGAAATTAAAATATCGACCTCGATGTTAAAGGCGTACTAAATTTAAACGAATGAATTTGACGCATATTAAATTTACCTTAACAGGCGGCTTTCTCGTTAGATGCGATATCAGAAAGTTCATAGCAATATCCTCGCAGTTCATGTATTCGTCAACCTTGTCTCTTATTGCTTGTGGTAACCAATGTGTATAAAGATATGTGTAATGTTTATGAATGAATGCAGCACCGGTCAAAACCATGGATAATTCGCAAGAATAATTAGAATTATAATTCCAAGCGTTGTGATAATTTTGGTCCCATGCATGAAAGCGACCAGGAAATCCCACCACACGGTCTCGATGTTCTCGCCATACTCTAAATCCAAACATAATTTCATCGTGTCGTAAATGAGCGTCATCGTCTACCGAAAGAACAGCTTCTGTTTCGATAGCATCGAATGGGAGAAACCTGTTATTTAAACTATTCCTCGGAGCTTTTATTACCTATACAAAAGGAAAAGATTCGTTTCGATCATAATTCACAATGTAACCAATTATCGTGCAACGATACCGATAAAAAGAACTTACGTGAATTGGAACTCCGATATCGGGCCATTTCAAGTCCTCCGTAGGTGGCTTTGGACTATTCCACACTACCAAAACTTTATTTAAATACGGCAATCCATACAGCCGAGCCAAAGAATTTATAAAAACTTGCTCTCGTTCGTATGTTAACATCACAATTGTAAATTGTTCTCTTGGATAATTTCCGCCTAAAGCTTCGCTAAATTCTTTACCCGCGCCTCCAGCACCTTTGCCAATTGGTCTGAATCCCACTTCGGAACCTATAATTTTTAATTCGTCAAGTAAACGTCTTCGCTCGTGGAAAATTAAGTTCACTCACCGAGAAACTTTGCGTCGCTAGGAAGGACGGTATCGAATGGTAATTGTGGATACAAATAAAATGGATCCAACCAATCATTCCAGATTTCGTGTCCTTGGAGCAACATTGTGGTATAATTTCTTTTAAAAGCAGGAGATGGATAAGGTGGTTCTAAAGGTCCTAAACTTTCTTCTGCTTCTGGCTCAGCGATGATAGTATCAGATTTTAAAGGCTAGAAAAAAAACCACCGTGTTATTACACATCACGTGACACGATACAATTTCTTTATATATTGTAACATTTACCACAAAGCTTTCATTAAAGACACTTGGACTGGCAGTCTGGGGCGCTGGCAAGGGTGGTATGCCAAGTCGATCTCTAATTACAGCTACAATGGTATCTACTGCACCTTGAGCAGTGCTCAAGTAACGTTCCCATATTAATCTACCTTGCCTACGCATACTTAAAAGATCAGTGTCGAGAACCGCGCGTAGTAAAAAATGCATTTCCGTTACTCTGGCCTAGAATCCAAAACGTATCCAACGATTGCAAAACAATATCACATTTAAAGGTAATTGCACTCTTACCTTGGGCAAAAAGATTGCTGCTCGGCGCCAACTAATAACTTCGCTGTAACTCAATAAAATTTGATCGCCGCCTAAAAAAACAGGAATAGAGCCCGATCGTAATGCCTCGTATAATCTAGCCTGCATAGATGAAGTGGTTACAAATGATGCGTTGCTAGGGGCTAAAATTAAAGCAAATGTAGACTCTTTTAATATAGCTTTTCTTGAAGAATCAGTTCCACACAGAGACCAGTCGAGTATTTCTAATAAATTTTTCTCCTCGGACGCTGGTATACATTCGAACTGAATGAAAAACTTATCCAAAGTTAATCCTGTACTCATATCTTTAAGATGTTGAATAATGAAAGCATCCAAATTATTTTCATCGACAATTAATCTTTCCATATCTATGTCCGCATCGTCGCTTTGAGGTGTCATGGTTGTGATTCGTGATGATCTCATCTCTCCTTGGAAAGATAATAAATATTTCCTTCTAGCTGGCAACATTTGGGCACATTCTTGCCACACGTCGCCACCCGGAGGTCCTAAAATTGGCGGGACAACTAAATCGAAGCCTTCGCGGAATTGATTTCTATAGAATGTAGATTGTACTATTATAGCTCTTCCAGTATCTACTCCACTGAAAATATCTCCAGATTCTACGGAGAGATCTCTACGCGCTAGGTTTAACAAAATATGATTTCTGCCATCCCCACCCCAATAAGGAAGTGCATGCAACTTTTTTACATCTATAGGTTTACGAAATTTTTTGTCTACTTTTGGTTGAGTAGAGAGAGCTTCCCCTATAAGTACTATATATATACAAGCTTCAGCTGCATTTGCAGTAAGGTGTGGATTATATCCTGTAAGATAAAAGATATAAATTTAATTTGAAGGTATTATCACAAATGATTATTCAAGTATATACCTAATGTTTGTTTAATAGTAGTCTTCAAAAATCCATCAACATCCCAGTCAGGACTTATTACAGAATACTGATCAGGATCGTACAAGTATACTGGGAAACCACTAGTTAATGCACACCGACTATGATCGAAACAATTGTACATTCTACATAAATGTGGTACTGTACTAGGTAACACCACAGGAACAGAATCCATTAGTATACGCTTAGGTGGTGCTAGTTCTGGTGTATTTCTTTCCACTGCTTCTCTCTGAGCTACTTGTGCTTGTTCAACGCTTATCTTTAATCTATCAAGATCTGTCTGTTGGTGCAGTAATTCTTGCTTTAATTCATCGATTTTTTGAGTTAAACTACTAACTTCAACTTGAAGTCTTTGTCTCTTTGCACTCAGATCTCTGAGTTCGTTATTTACAGAAACTTTAATGCGCAGCATCTCTTCTATTCGCATCTTCAACTGAGAAGCTTTCATAGCAGTAAAATCTTCGAAAGCTTCCAGTGTGGAAAATGTACGATAAATATCTTTATCTGGCGAATCGGATTCTACCTAGAAAAACAAAATTTCAAATTTCAAATTAATCAGTTATATATGATAACATTGTGCAAGCACTTATAATCACAAGTAGTACCTTTGATAAATAATAGTGAGTAAATAATGGTACAATGAATAAAACAGCGGATGTTAACATTAAAATTCTAGATAATTTGATATGTGTCATCCAATGACAAATTTCTCTGCCACTTCCATTTTGATGGTACAATGGAAGTATTTCAAATATACTTCCCCTCATCGTGTTATAGATTATCGTTCATGTTTATTTAAATTTCAAATTGATAAATTTATTTTGTAGTTGTCTGATAAATTCCTGCCAACACAGTGCAAATATGGTTATAATAAACATACAGTCTTACATCTAACTATTTTATTTCAAACAAGCCATTTTTATATCATTACATCCTCTTTAGCAATAAAATTATAATGTTAATGAATGTACATATTTCTTACCAAGAACATAATAATTGTGGAATTTTGATTGACATTATTGATCAATAACCTAACAAGAAACTATTTTCCTTTTACATTTTTCTAAAAAACGTAACCAATACCGTTACCGATGAATCATTAATATTATTACAAAAGGTTTAAGAAGTACATTTTAGTTTATATACATTTCGTACAAAAAATAATTCACAAATAAAATGCAGTGGAAGAATTGTCAAAACCACAACAATAAGGTTTCCAATCGAAGGATCACATTGATTCAACAATTCAAAAACGATTTCAATATCAATGTTGTTCTTTTTTTATTAATTCGTTCTTATTTATTCGTTGTTCGACGTACGTACGTCCTTGTAACTTCGTGTATGCATTCATTTGCGTGGGCCAATATTTACGATAGCGTTTTGTTGTTATTTCATGAAGACTTCGACATCCTAATTTTCACAAAACACGAAAAAGAAAGATTTCGCACCGATGCCACCCGACGTAAAACTTAATCACATGGTGTTTTTGATGATTTTTTATTTTATTATGTTATAATATGTGTTTAACAAATTAAATGTAAATCTTTTAAATAACCCGCGACATTGTTCTCGAGGTTGCTTTCCTTTGGTAACGTCTGGTGGCATTGCTTTATAGTCTTGTTGGTGTATTTGCATTTCTCAGGACCTTCACAGAACATGCGCATGTTCATGTCAAGTGTAGTGCAAAGGAAATAATATTTTGGCTTTCGGGGGCCTAAAATTAGCTAAAATGGTGAGCTCTGAACAAATTTACGGATTACGTTAATCCAACGATCTCCACAGTTTGATTTGGCTAAAAAAATTATAGTTTCACTTATATGTTTACGACAGTGTGTTAAACATGTTAAAATAACCTATCATGAGTCAACGTTAATGTTCCCTTTTGCACTAAATACAAATCAATTTTGTGGCGTACCTTGTGCATAACGTCATTGCAGGATAATATTGCAATAAATCGCATTGTCATTTAGATATTTAAACATTTTCCTAGTATTTTTTAATAAAACGATACTCACAGTATTAACAGTAACTGTTGTACATGTAATAAAATCTTTGTTTATACATTTTCTTCGAAGTTAATGTCAGTGTTATAAATAAAAAGGGAAGCTGTAAACATCATAGTGCATACACATGTGTTTGATAACAAAGTTTTATTTAATATCATGATCAGTGTTCTATAATGGAAAAAGTAGTTCTAATTTCGTTCTTTTTTATGTTTAGAATCTGTAATAATGTATTTAATTTTTGTTGCAGCATAAGTTAAAGTTCTCACAGAGAGACAAAGTGAAAAAATTCATTACATTTACACATACTGGAGAACAAACTGCAATATATTGTCTAACACAAAATGATTGGAAGCTAGACTTGGCAAGTGATAATTATTTTCAAAATCCTGAGGCATATTGTAAAGAACCAAAAAATACAATAGATAAAAAGAAACTAGACATATTATTTAGTCGATATCAAGGTAACTCTATGAAAGGTAGTTAATGTGTAATAAATAAGCATGTATAAAATTAAGGATATACCTCTGATATTTGCATATTCTATCTCAATTGAAACAGATCCAAATGAACCTGACAAGATAACAGCAGATGGAATCATGAAATTCTTGGATGATTTGGATTTAAGCCCTGAAAGCAAATTAGTATTAATCATTGCATGGAAATTTAGAGCAGAAACACAATGTGAATTTACTAAAGATGAATTTATGAGTGGAATGACAGACCTAGGGTAACAAACATTTTTTAATCTTCTTTTTATACAAGAAAAAAAGGCAGACTTTGTTATATATATTATTTTAATACAGTTCATTGAAATTATCTTTTTAGCGTGGACAGTATAGATAAATTAAAAGCCTGTTTAAGTAGTTTAGAAAGTGAATTGAGGGATCCTCAAAAATTTAAAGACTTTTATCAATTTACGTTTAATTATGCAAAAAATCCAGGACAAAAAGGTTTGGATCTTGATATGGCAATTGCTTATTGGAATATCGTATTAGATGATAAATTTAAGTTCCTTCCTTTATGGTGTCAATTTTTACAGGTAAGCTATCTAATGTATATGAAATTTCTTTTCTTATAATGTGAATATTAATCAAGCTTAAACAAATGGAGGCTTAAGTATTGGCTAGGTAAATTTTGATACAAAATAGCTAACACTATTTTTTAGGAACACCATAAGAGGTCGATTCCAAAAGATACGTGGAATTTATTATTAGACTTTGCACTCATGATCAACCCTGATATGAGTAATTATGATGAAGAGGGAGCCTGGCCTGTACTAATAGACGATTTTGTAGAATGGGCACAGCCCCGTATTCGTCAGTCCCTCTAACATCTTTTTGTTACATTTTTAACTTCATATAAAAAAAGCTTTATTTATTCATTTATAAAATCGTATATTCTTCAAGTGATACTTGATCATATTTTTCTGATAGAGCATCATTTTACTTTGTGTACAGATTATATGATAATGAGGCAGGAGTATTATAATTGTTAGGATCAATTTAATATATAATAATTCTGTAATGTAAACAAATTTATATAACGAAAAAATTATTGCTCGTAAACGTTAAGTTAATTTCACATTAAATTAGAGATTCTATTTCATTTAATCCCAGATTATATAACTATTAAAGTCTTGCATAAGAATCGCATTATTATGCATTTGTCTGTACAAAGTAATCTGATGTATAATCAGTTTGTTTAAGAAAACAATGACAGTGAAAAATGTTGCTCAACTACCGACGGTATTTGCAAACATCTGAAGAAATCGCTGACTGTGTTCCTTTGCACGAATTTGGCTTCAAAAAGGAGAAATCATAAGATTCGTTTATACCTTTTTGTAGATAGTAATTTCTAGAAATTGCGTTGTTAAAAATTGTTATTAAATAAATTTTATGATACTCTACAGAACACTTGTAATATACATACAAAAAAAGAAAAAAAGGAAAAATAGAAAAAACACTCACACAGAAAGAAAAATCTGTATTTTAAACGTAACGCTATTTCGGCACTGGTATACTTATCTTTTTTACAATCATCAATTTAAACGATGACAGAAAAAGATTTGTTTCTGTTTTATTAGTAAAGAGTAATATTTATATTGTAATTCTGAAGTATAATAGATGTTAGGGAAAATAAATTAAGAATTTTTTACAAGTTTAAATTATGGGTTTCATTTATAATTATTGCAGATTAAATATATTTTTTTATAATATCATACAATCATAGGTGTTGATTTTAAAACTGACAAGTTAAATACAAATTAATTACAATAAATTATTTTTGAAATGAGCAACTGATAAAAACAGATTTAATCCTTGTAACAAATTTTTTGTTTGTACTACAAAGTGTTAAAACTATTAATAACATTTTAAGTTTTATGTTTTCTTCCTACTTCACAATGCAACGTGTGATTAATGCTTCTGTAGTTTAGTACAATACACGAATTTTCAAGACTACTAATCACTTTAATTTATATATGATGCAAAGAGATTAAAGGAACATAATGTAAAGAAATATATATATCTCTGCAACTTCATGGTTAACAGTTAAGGAATCTGAACATTATATCCATTTAGGTATATTAACATTGAAAGGTGCAAAGTAGAGAATTAGCAATATAAAAAATACGTCGTCCAGAAATTTTGGATTATATTTTATAAAGATGTTAAAATAGATAAAATGTCAAAGATTCTGACATATGCATTCAATATAAAGAGAAGAGTCCAGAAAAATATTGTCAGAAATGTTTGCGCAATGCAGAAAAAGAATACATGGAAAATGTACATCACAATTCTCAAATTTAAGCTATGTTATTTTTTTAATAGTTTATGCATTGCGTGGACACTAACAAATTGTAATAGTTTTAGGTAAAAATTGTACATAATGTAAATAAATCTGTCAGTCTTAATCTACATAGTATGTCTAATTAAATATAAACTTCCATATCATTACATCATAATAATTACTTTCAAATATAGTATTTTCAACTACAATATAAGTTTTACGTTTTTTTTTCGTGTATTTATATAGATTTTAAAATATTTACATATACTTGAAAAGTAAAAGTTATTCTACTACATTATCATTATTATTTTCTGAAATAATTGCCACATTTGCATAATGAATTCCCTCCACAATGTAATGAATTACATGGATATAAAAATGCTAGCTCATATGGCTTTGCTCCTCTATTATAATATATCTTTAATATATCCTTTGTGTACCAATTGCATAAATCTTCCAACTTGTCCATACCTGTCTACGTTATTCTTTTTACTATTAATTGAAAATGCATTGCTAACACTTAAAAATATGAAATATTGCAATATTTATTATATATTGGTTTTACAATGTATAATTATAAATTCTTACCTGTGCAATAACTAATCCTCGATTTGGATTTGTATTTGTACTGTGACTATGAGAGTCAAAAAATGTTACCTATAGATAAAAGTTTTATGTAACAAAGTTTTTGCAGACTTAACTAAGCTCTTTACCATGTAAGTTTTTTCTTGAAATATAAATAGTACTGTACGCCCACAGGTAATAAGTAGCATAAATAAATTCATTGACTTTGGTGCTAAATACCATTCATGTAAAAAATTATTTATATGTTGATATAAACCATTTTGAATTCTTTCATGGAATATTTTAAATTTCTATAATGCAATTAATATGTTTAAATGTCCCAATTGAACAAATTTCAGAGAGAGAGAGAGAGAGAGAGAGAGAGAGAAAGAGATACCATACCCATTCTCTCAACAGATTTAAGCTTCTGCCTCCAAGTTTTAGTGCCTCTTCTGTATTAAGATAGGGATCAGAAACTAACCCTTTTTTAACAATACATGCATGAGTTGTATTACCCTCTATAATAGCTTCAGCTATGATAGCAATAAGTTCAGGGGCCTTATCTACATTATATATCAATAATCTTGTTCGAGATATTCCTTGAGCAACAAGAAGACAGATAAGAGTACATGCGTTGCTAACTAGAGTGGGAAGGTTATATATCATATTTAGAATAATGATCTTGAAATATGCGACATGATGTCTCTTTTACTTGTTTGTCCTGGAGGAAATTGACTTTGTGAAAATTGTTTATTGTACCAAAGTATTATTACGCTATTTTCGAAATAATCCTTTGTATACGAATAGAAACAATTATTGTGTAATAATGAGGACATAACTATTTGGGCAATTTTCGGTTGATGAGTTATTTATTACTTGTAAATTTTATGTGTGAAAACATTTTTTTTTTTGTGTTAAATTAGTATATTCTTACAGAAAATTTAATGTTCCGAATATTAAGAGCCATGAAGCTGGTTCAGCAATGAAATTGTTTCTAAATTCACGCAAATCAAATACAAAAGTTACAATACAATATACTTACACACCTTCGTACTTTAAAAAAACATTTAGGTCTTAATGTAACTTTTTTTCCAAAATAAAGTATCGCATTTCCCTTTTAGAAAATCTGTACATACAATATTCCCGCTTTATAATGCGTTGTTTGGGGTCGAAAAATGACATATATCGGAAGGGGGTAACATTCTTTTGTCGCAACCGACAAAGTCGATCGATTGACTACAAATCAACCGAGCAGTTGCTTCTATAATGATATGATAATGTTTGGATACGATCATAAAATATACTTTATTTTTTTTTCAGTTCTTATCGATGAAGTTTATTTACACTCACGCACACGTGTATATATGTGTGTAGGTCGTGAGCCAAAAATTAATTCCACGGTCTTAAAAAATTCACGAAATTCACGGTTGTACGCGAAATAAACATGTTCCTGTTCTCGAATATTCTAGGGAAAGAAGAGAAAGTTATCCAAGAATGTTTGAGATGACTACAGTTGATTTATTTATTTTTCTTCCCCTTTTTATACGTCCTTGAAAAGAACTCCATTTAAGAGTAAGGCCGACTATTCTTTATATGTAAAGGAAAAAGTTGTTTAAAATGTCGATTTCTATAACATCAAAAACCATAAAATCACCAATAAATTCACCGTTTGTCTTTACTTGTCTGTTAATAAACTCAATTTTTTAAGAATATAAATCAATGAAATAAATTGTGTAATAAAATCTTGTATTATATCATATTATATACATAGAAGATGTAATATTATTTTTATTTTATTATAGCAATTGTAAAGTATATTATGAATTTATTACATAAGAAAATACTATCCGCGTTATGTTGTATTTAGTCCCATTTTAAGCAGAAAAATGTCACAAATGTGTTAAAAAGGAAAGAAAATATAACAGAAAAGGAAAATAAAAAAATTTTTCTTTTTCTTCGGTATTGTTTCACACGTATATTCGATCCCTGATTTACCACTATTCGATGGCCAAATATCTTGACGTCACGATTCATCGTATCACTGGTTCCACTAATCATGGGGATGAAATTATTACATTTAACGTCTAGTCTTTCTGCACATTTAACGCGAGAATACTATACATCTTGAATACAACATTTTTCATTAGCGCATTTATTATTTGTAACTTGAATTGGTAGTACCTTGATAATACAGCACTCGCATTCAGCTAACGGTAAACGCAATTAATGTTATTCAATTATTCCCCAATTATTGATTTTGTAACAATATTTTTGTTATATTATATGAAAAAATATAAATTGTCTATTGTATCCCATATTCATTATAAAAGTCGAATAGAGTTTTAATTATTTTCCCTTTTCATTATGTACATTAATACTTTATGCTGAACGTGTAAAGTGAAGAAAAATCTGTTATATATATATAACAACAAAAACTGAATATATTGTGTACGAATTTCACAGTCATATAAGTCGTGCATACAATCATAAATAATAGAATTCTGTAGGATAAAGATATACTGTGGATATGAAGAAATACCTGTATGTATACATATGTGTGTATATATATGTTTGTGTTCATGTATATAGATATATATATAAAACTGAACATATATATTTATATACATATAACTATATATG
>NIJG01000134.1:2242120-2258110 GCA_002201625.1 Euglossa dilemma | reverse complement strand
TTTTTTTTTTTTTTCTTTAATACGTTAAGCGCCATAAAAATGCACTATTAAAACATTCATACTTTTAATGATATAACGTTTTTACTGTGCAAGTACACATGTATTGTCATATTTTTTAACATTGTCCTTGATGCATAAAAATCAGCAACGTGCTCGAATTTTTTAATAAATATATCATATTACTGTCATAAGTTTTATTTCGTGATTCATTAAAATTGATCAAGCGTTTTATGATTTCGACGAAACAAATTATATTTTATAAATATGAACATGATCTATGTTCATAAATTAAAATATTCTTCTAGTCATTTTTTTTCCATATTTCTTAGACATGAATGAAATTATAGTTTGCTAAGCGTATAATACACTTTATATGAATAATTTGACAGATATACTTCTGTCATAGAGATGCAATGGAAACTGTTTGCCATGTTTAGTTTCCCTGATCAGAATACCAAATTATTCTTACCGTACCTAAAAGAGATAACTATGCTCATCATTATATTTTACAATTGATTTAAAATTAAATGAATATCAATTACCATTGATCAAAACGATCTATACGATGGAGGATAACGTGACGGTATACTTGTGTTAATATGACGTGACAGATGTTCCCAACCCAAGATATTTGCAATTTCTATACATTTCTCATCAATTTCTTTTAATGGATGTTCTTCATAATAACGCAATAATAACTTCAAGTAGCGACCATAATGATTGTTGATATGGGCATGCCATAATGAAAGAGTAATGACCTGCAAGCACAGAAATAGATACACATTTTACATATAAGGTATTTCTTACGATATATTTCTTATGATATATGCGCTGAAATTCCTTGCCTTAATGTCCGTTGGTTCTGCGAATTTTTGTACTTCTTGCCAGTGATGGGTCACACTTTCTAGTAAATGTTCGTATGATTGACGATCTCCTTCTCCTTTTTTCGCACTGTGTACAAACAGTCGCGCTAATGCACATCCCTTTTTTACTAATGCTTTTATCAAACTAAACTTCTGTTTCTCCATAGTTGTCCTAATCTTTGCTGCGTCATCACGTTGATCGCTTTTTAAACCATAATAGGCTAAGAGTTTATCTTGATCAATATTGGTAATTATAGCATCTGCGACAGTTACTATTTGGTTTGCCAGCGAAACGGATTCTTCTGAAATATCGTCATGTGGTACATGACGTGGAGCTTCAGGTGAATCCAAAGAAATCAACATGGCACTGTGAACGGGTAAATGGTCCGAGAAGAGATTCTTTAATTCTCCATATAATAGATTTGCATATTCCCCAGGTTCTATTAAGAATAATACCAAATTAATTATACATTTAACACACTATAAAAACGAGAACATACGTTTATATTACAAACAATAAAACAGGCTTTGTATAAATTTGTGTGAAATAAATTGTTGGGATGTATGTAATTATGTTTGCATTGAAATGATATCGACAAGTAATAAATATCACTACTAATAATTTTTCCTGACTGGCACAAAGGAGAGAAGAGTGAATTATTTGTTATATATTACATAGTCGTGCATTGGAGTAAAACAAATGGTAATAAAGAATTCAATAATCGTCTAAATGGACTTGTATAGGATTTCATATCATCGGAATAATATTTTATCACACTCTAGTAACTTACTCGTAGAAGGCGCTATTTGTAGAATTTGAAACCGGAAAGAAAAACAAAACATTTATATGACGATAAACCTTAAGCAAAATATCGTATATAATTGAATATTATTTAAGAAGAAAATTTGATTACCAAGCTTTGAAAGCCAACTGCATTTGAAATCCCTGAGTGCTTCATTGTATTCGTCCCATTTAGTAGTTTTTTCTTTATTTGGTGAATTATAAGAACTACTACTACTACTAGGTTTTTTGTTTGGTTCAGACAAAATATACTTAAATGTGTGACAATCGACTTTCTTTCCATTTTCATCTTTGCAGAAAGTTAATGTACCCTGTAAGTAACTGCCATTTCCCAAAGTAGCACCCCTGGAAACCCTTAAAATGAAAATACAAAAATTAGTATTTCTTCAATTAAATTAATAGTATATATTGCTTAAATCTCACAAATCGAATATAAAGCTAAGGAATGAAATTGAGATGAAAAGGAAGTGTACAGCATTTCTATTTTTAAATAAGCATATATAAAGCATCATATATAAGCCATAAAAACGCATTAAGCAATGTTAAAACATTATATAAAGTGTATTAAAAATGTAGAAAAGAAAAATTTTCTATAAATCACATTTTAGAAGGCTATACATGATGGCATATCTAATTGACGAAAGGAAGCAATTATACATTCTTTAATATCGAAATCTAAATTGTGAATACTACTAAAGGAAGAAATTTCTGTAAAGCAGTGAAGCATATAAATTTATTAAATTAAATTAAAATGCAGATATCAATAGGGCAATACAGAAATTGGAAGCATAAACTATTAAACTATTAATATTTTTGTTTAATTAGTGTTTAAAAATGTTTAAATGTTTAAAAATGTATGTAAAGAGAATGCTATAGACTTACTTGTTTTCAGCGCTGCAATGAAGGATGAAAAAGGAAAAAAATGTTCTTAGTAATACTTTAGAAATAATTAAGTTGTATAAATAAAAGTAAAATAAAATATAAAATAATTTGCCTAAAATTATTTTATATCTTCACATTGATAAATATATGTCAGATTATCAGTCAAATAACCGTTAATAGCAATCAATTTTTATAACTTCCTAGTTTAACATTTTTTGAACATTTACATTTTTGTATAATGAAGGTACCCATGCACTTTCTTTTTACTTATACAAAAAAATAATATGCATACTACTACATGTGCAAAATGAATGTAGAATAATTTTAAAAAGAAATGTAAGCTATATGTGAAAGAATTCTAAAAATAACTATATATTCCTTTTAACATCATAGTGAATACTTTGCAATCCTTGTCATACATAGTGTCATACATAGCATAAAAAAGAAACTTATGTTTGAAATAAAATACTTACTTGTTTTCATTAGACATAGGAGCAATATATAAAGGAAGAATGTGCCCAGGTGGAACTGAGGCTGCTAGCACCTTTTTGCCACCAAGAAGAGCTTGTGATTGACTGGCATAAACATCTAAACTAATTGGATTACTCAGTTTGTGACTTAAAAGAAACGGCATTTCCGTTAATTTATCAAGTAAATCTTTCTTTTCGTGACGAACATGTATTTTCAAAGTATAATCGCCTTTTTCTAATTTTTGATTAGCATACTGTAATAAAAGATAGTATCATTTCTAGATTGCTTAATATTAATTTATGAAAAATACTTACTTTAGGTGGGTATGCATCTCCACAACAAATTAGTTGTTTATTCGTATCAAAAATCATCCACATTTGACTCTCATATTCACTTTCGTATAATAAATCGCTAAGAACTGCTGCATTTGGAGTTACTTCGGTCGCTTTTGCACAGTGGAACGTATATGTTAATTGCAATTCGTAAATTTGTCGCGATGGAGGTATAATATCTCGTTCTCGTAATGGTGCAATCTTTGCATCAGTGGGCCTGTAAAATTAAAAAGAAAGTAGAATTGTATTATATCATTTTGACTAATATATGTGGTGCAACATTTTTATTGTACATACTTCAATATTTGTACGGATGATTTGAGACAAATATTGGGAACTACTTCTTCAGTTCTAAGTGAACTGCGGACTTCTAAACGGCTTATACCATCCCCAGATTGCATTGTCAGACTCCCATTTATCATATGAACACCATGAAATTCTATGAAATAGTCGAGTAACATGTCACCTATGTTTGCCCAATACTTCGCAATAACCACTTCTAAAATTAATCCACCCTATAAATAAAAAAACAATTTTAATTTGATACTAATTTGATAATTATATATATATTAATCTATAATAGAACTTATCTATTAATTAAAAATATTAATACAATTATACCTGAACAGCAAATGGATGAATAATCTCTGATTGAGATGTAACAGTGTACAATTTATTAACTTCGTACGTTTTACAGGATAAACGTGGTTTCAGTTGAACCGTATGAATTGCAAATCTTCCAGTTTTATCTTTTTCCGTACTCTTCAATCTAACCACTAGATCGAATTATATCGAAACATTAATTTTGTGTATCCAATATTACATATATATGAAATAAATATATATTACAAAAAATATGTACCCGCCCATGTCGCATCTTCAGGAACAAGGATAAAATGTCGACGAATCGTGTTCGGTTTAAATAAAATATTTGTATATATTAAGTCTGGAACGATGGCATTTTTTGGCAGTGTTTGTGGTTGCACTACAGTAACTGGTATTTGGAACACTGGTCCTTTTGCAACGTCTGTTACATCATAAGCTCGAATACTATAAATCACGATTAGTACTGATATTATACGTTATTACTAAAAAAGAAAAAAAAAAAAAAAAAAGAAGGAAAGAAAAAACAAACAAATCTAAGCCCGAACATATTTACCTAGTTGTATGAACACCTTCAGGTAAATTAAAGCCATCGACATTAATACCAAATGCACGAACCATATTCATTAAATCAAGATGCGTTGGATAATGTACCCATGATGCATCGCATACCAAAGTTAATTTCAAATTGAAAGCGATTTTGAGTGCCGGGTCTATAAAGTATTCAAATATTATAATAAATTACATACAATTAAACTATATACTAATATAGTAAAACATAAAATTATACCAGTATTTTCACTATTAAGAAACACAGGTTCAACGGTAATAGCATAGTCTTTCGGCCGATCAATGATGCCGCTTCTCATATGAATTCCTTTGGCGTTATTTGGACCACAATTAATAGTAAATCTAATGTCCCTTTCAGGTACATTACTGTATGTAACAAGATTATCGAATGCACGTTCGACTTGTAATAAGCCTGAACCTTGGGCAAAAGGATCCAAATTTTGTATGTATAGAGCTGTATTTTCAAGTGCTCTCTTTATGTTATATGGAGAGTAAGGGCAATCTTTGGCAATAAGTCCTGATACGAGTATTGCTGTAATACAAACAGTACAATAAAATGCACTCTTACTTATTAGTAACATAAAGTTTATATTTTAAAAACATTGATATACCAATAGCTCCAGTTACATGAGGGGCAGCCATGCTTGTACCATTCATAAGTTGGCTTTTCCTTAATGTAAAATTGGGAACACTAGTTATAGCTCCCCCTGGAGCACACACAGTAATTCCAGCTCCACCATCAATCATTGGACCACGAGATGACCATGTGTAAGACATCCCAGGCATTCTTTCTCTTAAAGAATATTCAGCTACCATCATATCAGGAGAAACATAGGCACCAACACTAATCACGCTGTTAGAACTGATATCTGGTGGTGTTCCTAGACGATTTTAAAATAGGTGGGATATCATAAGTATGAATGTTGCGATTCTGTATTTAAAATTTACGAATGTTATAATCAACTAACCAATAGTGCATAAAGCAGGTCCAAGATTACCCGCGGATGCTACCCATGTTACGCCGTATTTATCAATAACTTCATTCATTAATTCTCCTATTCTTCCAGTGTTAGACCAATGAGTATGTTCTCCATAACTCATATTTATTACATGTATTTTTTCTTTATGTTTCATTACATGTATCATTGCTCGGACTACCGCAGTTCCTGTTTCCATTGTACCGATGCGACCATCTCCAACACTTAATGAAATAATTTGAGCACCAGGAGCTACGCCATTTAATTCAGGATTATCAGGAAAATACGCTGCCGCAATTGAAGCTACATGTGTACCGTGACTTGCTAGAACATGACAAGATTAATCGTAATTAGGAATATGAAAAAAAATTACGAACTGAATCTTATTAATACCTACAGCATAAACTAACAATTTCTAGTGTATTTCCATTATCATGAACATTAATACTAATATTTAATTGATCTTCTGGTATAAGTGGTGCATACTGCCTTGTTGAAGTGTATTCCCCTAGAAATACACCAGCTTCCAAGTTACCTTCTTCAGAGGTGTCAATACATGCTCTATAATAGAAAATGTAAAAAATTAAATTAAATGTTAATTTATAAAAAAATATATTTAAAAAATATGCAAATCCAAATGTACAATATATCTTTACCTCCAAACTTGACCATCATGAAAAACAACACAATCATAAGTAGGTCCTACATCAGAATATTTTTTTTCAATATTATTCAATACTTCAACTCTGGCTTCAAGTTCCTCTTTCTCTAGCCTCTCTTTTAAAGTGGTTATTTGTGAATTCTTGGCTTCAAGTTCCTATGTACAATAGTTATATTAGATAAAAATCAAATTGTTCCTTTATGCATTAAAAATTACACATTCACGCAATATTTGCTTATATTTTAATTAAATTAATTTCTTTGTTTTCAGACATACTATTGAAAGGTATAAAAAAGAGTTACACAGTATTATGTAATGAATCAATGACTTTACAATAGATCAAACTGCCAATTATAAATATAGCATTAGATACAGATCACTGTGACACATTGTGAAACTGGCCTCATTTGATTGCATGGTTCAACATACCCACAACAACCCTATCTTTGGATCACATGGTCTAAAAGCCTATTTACGTATTTGTTCTTAAATTTTTGTCACTGTCACTTTTATATTATGGAAATTAATTATCTTCAGATGTAACTTAAAAACAAAATATCAATTTTTGATAAATATAAAATTAACTTCTATATATAACAAAAATGCTTTGTGTAAGAGAAGTTTGAAGGTTTCTTATTTCAGATATATATATATCAAATACAATCAAAATGCAATTATCAATCTATTTACTTGTAATTGCCTAGATGCTTCTGCAAGTGCAGATTTTTGACAATTGTCCCATAGACGTTTTTTTCTTTCTAGTAATACTCTTTCTCTTAATTTTCCTGGATATAATGAATACAAATTCTTTATTCCAATGTGATATTCTCCAGTTGGATTGGTCCAGTTGGATGGAACCTAAAAGAAAAATTATTTTTTTGTTTACTATCATGAGTATATGCTTAATACTGCTAATTTTGGTCAAAATTATTATTACTAAAAATAAAATAATATTTCAAATGTACCTTTAATTTGCGGCCAGTTATGCCAATTATGTATCCATCAGGTGCTTGTACAATTTTACTGGTATCCACATCTCCAGCACCACTGCAGTCGTATCTTTCAATAATTTTTGGCTTTCCATCTGAAGTTTCCTATGTGAAATACACTCGTTATAAAATTTAATATTTCATTGAAATTTAATGCTCTGTCAACTATTTCATAAAATTTTGTTGTTATTATTTTACAAATATTAATATACAACAAAGAATAATAAATACAAATGAAGAATAAGAAAGAATGACAAATGTATTTCATTTTAGTACTTAATGACTATATAATTTTATGATAAATAATGTTCAACCATTTATTATTAATGTATAAAAAAATTAGATATACACTAGCAATCAATGATTATATCATTGTATGACAGAAATCTTTAAAGAAAATATAATTACGAATAACGAGAAAAAGAGGAATTAATAAATTTAAATTACACAGTGTAAACCATCTAATTTAACGTAAAATTATTCGAAGTCTTTTACTTTGTACATGGATAAAATAATTAAATATTTATAAGTGAAACAAACATATTTAACAACCGATGCTTTTGACAATGTATCACTATTAAAAAGAATCCAAATATTAGACTAGGATTAAAAAGAAAGAAACGAAAGAAAAGGCAGTGATTTGAACAATCGCGAGGCGTGTCTATAGAAAAGCTTACTCACCTGCATACCAGGAGCCCCAGGATCAATCCCTGAATCGAAAATTGCAATGATAACTCCTCGACCGTCATACTCGGGATATTTGGTAAGAAATTGAGTGACACCAGTTTCTTTTTTAGGTAAAAGGCCCCAAACAGGAAAATTACAATCAATGACCTCTGCCATATTTCAAATACCACTGCCACCGCGACTCCAGAAAAACTACTTGAGATGTTTCCTTTGTACTGCTACAGCCTTATATATCAATCAAAAAACAGCATCTGCGCCTGCGTGAGTGTTCATAGAAAATTTTGAGGTTAAGTTATCGGCTCACGATACATCAGACCAAACAGACAATAAGAAACAAAATTTCAGTAACGTTTGCGTTAGAGTGTTCAGATAGCAGCACCAACATAACGTCAATAATTAAAAGAAACAGTGGTTGAAAATTCGCGAATTTCACGATAAATGTTGGTGATGTAAGAGGTTATGTCTTTTTATCACAGAGAATGATATACTCATTGTAATCAAACATTCTTTCTTTCACCGTACAACATTATGGTGTCAGTCTGTGACAAGTTAACGGGGAACGTAATGTAAATATCTCCGATGACATGTATAGTGTTAAAGCATGGTTGTCACGCCACGAAAGATGAAACAGGTTGCCTTTTCCGTAATTTGTATAATATTAGGTAAATGTTTCAAAATTCGTGCCAGTTATGTTGTACAGTTTCTTCTCGTCAACTATAAGTTCAAGCAATAACATAAATATTTTCCATATATTCCAGTCTTAGGATTTTACAAAACGTTCGTTAATCCAGAAGATGAACAGTCTTTCGCCCGACTTCATCCACGAAGTCGTAAAACTCAACTAGAAGATATGAACGAAATAGAAACTGATAACGAGAAAGTTCAAAAAGCCGACGAAAGTATACGTTATAGCGACATCAGAGATATCGAAGAAGCAAAAACACGAATTCGTGAACTAGAAGGAAAGCTTGAACATCTGGAAGCTAAAATCGAGAACAAAGTGTCAAAGGACTTTCCAACGGTTAAATTTCTTAATTATAAGAACCGAAAAAGAATATTAGTCACAGGTGGAGCAGGTTTTGTCGGGTCACATTTAGTTGACCGTTTAATGCTAGCTGGTCATGAGGTGATAGTTGTAGACAATTTTTTTACTGGAAGAAAACGTAACGTTGAACACTGGGTTGGCCATGAAAATTTTGAACTTGTTCACCATGATATTGTCAGACCTCTCTATTTAGAAGTCGATGAAATATATCACCTTGCTAGTCCAGCTAGTCCGCCGCATTATATGCTTAATCCAGTTAAAACAATAAAAACAAATACTTTAGGTACAATAAACATTTTAGGTATGTAAATAATGTAAACAGATATTAGAAAAATGACTTATTTAAATTATTAATAATGTTTGTATATAAAGAAAATATTTTACTATATCAGGTCTTGCAAAACGGGTAGGAGCAAGAGTTTTAATAGCTAGTACATCCGAAGTTTACGGCGATCCTAACGAGCATCCTCAATCAGAAACATATTGGGGCAACGTGAATCCCATAGGTACACATAAATGTTACAATTGGATTTGATTGTCGTCAGAATAAAAATTTGTATCGTAATTTTCGCAGGACCAAGAGCTTGTTACGATGAAGGAAAACGGGTAGCCGAAACGTTAAGCTATGCGTATATGAGACAAGAAGGTGTTTCGGTACGCGTTGCTCGAATTTTCAATACATTCGGCCCAAGAATGCATATGAACGACGGTCGTGTAGTATCAAATTTTATATTACAAGCATTACAGAATGATTCTATTACGATATACGGTAGTGGGAAACAAACGCGATCTTTTCAATACGTATCTGATTTAGTCGATGGATTAGTTGCTCTAATGGCATCTAACTATACTCAACCTATAAACATTGGAAATCCTGTCGAGCATACGATAGAAGGTAAATATAATTGTTAAATTTTCCGGGAACGATCGATCTAATACACTGTAAAGAACATGTAACGAATTGCAATTTATTACAGAATTCGCCCTTATAATAAAGGATCTAGTCGGTACAAATAGTAAAATAGTGGAACTTCCCGCAGTCGAAGATGATCCACAGCGAAGAAGACCGGATATTTCTAGAGCTAAGAAATATTTGAATTGGGAACCGAAAGTTCCTTTAGCCGAAGGACTTAAGAAGACGATAATATATTTCGGCAAAGAGTTACAAAGGACGAAGCATTCTCAAAAAAGTAGATTCAAACAATCTTCTTACAAAAACGATCACGATATAGTAGAACAACTTTGAAGAACAAAATATCGATACGATTAATTTATCTACTTTTAAAGAAAGTGGTTTTGGAAAGTGCCATTATGCTATGGACCACTATGTGCCAAAAGATTCCCCGTCCAAATTGAATTTTGTATAATTTAGAATATTAACGGGTGTATGTTCTTCGTTTTAAAAATGCAGAAGAACACGTTTCCTTGAAAGAAATTGGTACTTTGTATTTACGCGATCGATATTTATTTTAGTCCTATTAAGGTGTTCAACTATGTTTGCAATGTTCCATATATAATTTTATTTATTATTTATAATAGTATTCAATAGTATACAATTGAAACGGCAAATGCTTAAAGCCTACTACTTATTTCGTGCTAGACGAAACAAATTATCGTATAGTTTTCAAAATCTTTATTTAGCATTCGATCGATGGTGCTGGGGAACAGTATCAATATCCTTTTCCTTTGTACGAATTAACATTAAATTAAACCGTGTGAATTTTCAACGATATTACGCTGGATTTACTTAATATTTCTATATAATCGATTTTTCTCCGATTGTACATGTCTTTGTGTATTGTAAAACTTCTGTAACGGTGTACAATAGCAGAATCACGCCATACGCACTTGTAATTAGTAAATTTTTAACATGTATTACTATTTCGAATGTTTGTAATATATTAGTAATCGTACAGTGTGATATATACAGTGTAAACATAAGCAGCGAGTACTGTAATAGTCGGCGGATGTGTATACAGGAAAGTAATTTTATACTGTACAAAATTATAACGTGTACACGAGTGTAAGCGAGTAAAAAACTTTTGTAAAAACAACCGTGTTTCGTTACGCTATATACAAATAACATTTTCATCGCTTCTAACAGGAAAAAAAATACAAGATCGATGTTTGCACAACGACATGCGTGCAACTTCATCGAACGATCATATAATTACGGACTACGTCGATTACATCTGTAAGAAGAATTCTCAGCGATTCCATCGCGAGAATACACATTGTTGCATAACGAGTCGGGTGATTCTTCTTGTCCGGTTGCGCTCCAACTAGATAATATTATAATTCCGGCAAGCGTGACCACTTGCTGAAGACGCATTCCAGGGCGAGATTGAAGAATCGTCCGCGTCGTTTATAGCGCATTTGAAGGGCCGATTGCCCGTAATGGGTGTCGCGTGGGCCCTGACAGGGCGCACGTGGTCGTCCTGTCTCGAAGACAGGAAAGAGAGGAACGGTTGTCGGACGAAAGGAAGAGGAAAGCACGGGAACGAACGGATTGGCGAGTGAGAGAGAGAGAGAAAGAGTAAGGGGGCCGGTAAGACTCACTGATTCTTAACGATAATCATCGCATCCGGGATATGCCGTGGCTTTGTCGTGGCGGATGAAAACGCCGCAAGGGTGAAGATGACCTAATCGTTGAGGAGACAGACCGCTAACGACTCGGCCGCGAAGGAAATAAGGCGAATAGAGGCCTCCTCCTCTTGTGCTTTCACGCGACCGGTCACGCTTCGTTTTAATCAAGCTGCACAATTTAATTTCGCTCGGACGTCGTTTTATGCAAATCGGCCGAGATAGGATGGCGGGAACTCGCATTAGCTTCGCCGGGACGCGAACGCGTTTCCTTTTCGGTTTTCCCTCGAAATTGGACGCGCTGGTTAAGAAATGCGTCACAACGATACAGTGGTACACGTTAATGAACCGGAGGGGTGTACCACCGCGTAATCGACGAACTTGAACGACTTCCTGTCTGCGGAGACCGGAGGAACAGGTGACCCAATTCAGCGTAAAGTAACTCTTGCTCTCTATCCGCCGGTGGTCCGCCGGTGGTCCGCCGGTAATCCGATCTGTCTATTGGTAAATGAGACGGGGAGTACTCATCTAACCTGGGCTCAGCACGTGAGCAGCGTGTTACTTCTTACCTGCGATCGAACAATACCGAGGGGATGCCCTGGTTCGAGGGGAAAAAAAACGAATCGACCGGTATCGAGCCACCGATACCACGCGAGCTACTCTATTCTCTACCCTAGCCATCTTAGCGGTCGTTGAGAACCAAACGTAGACGCATGTGCGAGGAAAAACCGGTCGTGAACTCGAATAATCCCCTATCGACGGAATAGCGATGGTGATCGGGAGCGAGGGAACGAGGCGAGAAATGTCACCGATTCGTTCTCGACTCGTGTCGCGAACGCGTGTTCCATTCTTATCGAAAGAAAGCGAAGAGAAGCGAAGGTTGGAGATGAAGACGCGAGATACCCTGGAAATACCGTGGATCGAGCTGGCACGTCGACGAGGGGAGACGAAAGGGTGCGAGGCAGGGGTAAATTATTGATGAAAAACAGGAATTCGCAGCGAAGCAACGGGGAACGTCCGATCGGAAGTTTTCGCGTGAAATTTGCATTGCGGATTTAACATGCCCGTTACCTGGCAGCAGCCGTTCATCTCTACTTTGCGCCTGCATTATGTATGACGCACACGGCAAGCTCCTCGAGCTGTAGCCCTGTTACGGATTCGAAAGTGTCGCAGACTACTCGACACACATTCCCCTATCTAACCTTCTCCGTCCTTATCTCGCGTGCTACCTTTTAACATGGTATCAGCCAACATTCTTGCGTCCTCGTGGTTAATGATAAAAGCAAGAGTTCCCCTTGGGGGAGAATACCTCGGTGGGCGTCACCGGGACATCGGGTTTTCCAATAAACTCGTGGGAACCCGGCCGTGGAACCCCGCCGGTCGTAATACGTGGGTGTCGCGTCTCGTGGAATTCCGAATAGGGAAAAAAATAACGAAGAAAGTCGCAGCGAGTACGCAGTTTTATTTACGGTGCTGGTATCCCGAGGATGCTCGGCTATAGCCTCGTAAAAGCACAGAGAGCGACGTTCTTACCGGATACCGCGATTTCATTCCGAGACGCACCCCCGTTATTTGATATTTCACCTTGGAACTGTAAGTGCACCCTCGAGACCGTGATAGCTCGTCTCGTGGAATAACACTAATCCTTCGCGTCGGTCGAGACGCGTCGATGCTTAAAATCTTGATAAATCCACCGGGATTCTTCTCTGACGCGTAGATGCGCGCAAAGGTTAATCACGATCGAGGCGTTCGTTGCCAAGCGCAATTATGTCGCGACAAACGCGTCTAAGCGTCGTTATTACGCGCCATCGGGACACGTTTACGCGTGATCTACGAGACTTTAATTGTGCCCCCGGGAGAGCCGGAAAGGAATAGACGCGATAGACGAAAGCGTTCGCGCGAGCGGCTGGCTGACGCGTCGCGTCGTGATTCGAATAGAACGGAATAATTACGTGGCAGGCCGGAACGAATCGCGCGGTTGCTCGTTTTCGAGTAACTCGCCAACTCGGAACGTGAAAATCGCAGCTGGATCGCGTCGCACGGAGCGCAATAACGATCGCGATTGAATTACCGGCGCGATAAGTATCGTTTCCCGCCGATACTCCGGGAAAATGAAACGAGACGACGATAAAATACCAGCTCCTGTTTCTCGCTGTGTACACCTCTGAGTATATATGCACACAGGCGCGTACACATCGCCGAGGGATATTCCGCGTGTTCCGTCTATCCGTCGGTTCCCTCTGGAAACTTGCGCTCATTCGATAGTAATGGCTCGTCGCAGCGAATGCAAAGGGAATCGCGTTGCTTCGATTGTCGCGTGTTCCAGCTAGTCGAGCTAGAGTGCAATTTAATATAGGATACCCGGGAGAAGATTTATCTCCGCTCGGTGCACGTAGTCCGCCGCGCATCCTTTGTGCATCGCAGTTCGCGAATTTCCCGTAATTTCAGCCACCGCCTCGATTATTCTCGAGTGACACTTGGACTTGGAACGGCGATCGGAGCATCAGCCTAGGTTCCAAGTTTTCCTTTTCACCGTCTAAGTGCCTCGGCCATCGAATTTCTCCGTTCCGGGTGTTCTACCCAGGTGAATGAATTTATCGGCCGGTGTCTAAATAAATAGCCGATCGACGGGGACTTAGTTATGCATGCGACTCGGTCAAAGCGAGCACGACGCCAGTGTTCGGCCGGCTGAATACTCGGGAACGACGACCGGTCGGCTGAACAAGTGGCTCTGCCTTTTCGATGGCCGACAAGAGCTATGATTTGTTTCTCGCGAGAGGACACGCGGAGACGGTCCGTCCGAGGAGAGAAGGTCCAAGAGGCCAGTGACAAAAAGAGGAGAATTATTTCAGCGACGTCGAGTGTTTAAGGGTGGCAGACTCTGCGGGTTCTTAGGCCCTCGATGAGTTCCGATTATAGTCCACGTCGAGATGTAATTACTCAAGGTTGCCCCTTCCAGCTCCCGGTGACATTCTCTCGAGCAACTGGCTCGAAGACAAAAACCCATCGAGGCGAACACCACTGGCAGAGGACACGGGAAGAGAGATAGAAACGGTACCCGCAGGAATATCGAAGATAGCGCCCGGGTTAATATTTACCGCGCGGTCTTCCCTGCGGTTGTCGTAATCGAGTCCAGGGTACACCGCCGGTCTAAATCGCGGTTAAAGGCGCCGATAAGCTTAGGCTGACACGCACCACGCGGATGACCCTCCGAATTCGGCGTTATCAGCCTGAGTCCGGGGTCGTTCGGATCCGACTGCACCGTCGTCTTCGGTCCCTCCCTCGATGTAGACCGAAACTTTCGTCTCTCGGATTTCACCCGACGAACCCTGGTAGTTATGGTAGCCTTGCACTACCATACTCGACGATACGCTTCCCGTAATAACTCGGGACCAACGCGTTAGCACAGGTGCTGGTTTGGGGTAAATGACGGGGTAAACGCAGCAAAGGTACATTAGCACTGTGCCAATAAAAGGCTGGTACGGTTTCATCGCTCCCTCCTATGAAACCGGAATGATTTATCGAATCGTTCCTCAACCGTGTTTCAACGAGGATCGTTGCTATCGCGTGGAGCATTCTTTCCCGATTTCACGGTGGATATTTCGCGAAGAGATCGAGCTAAGGTCGCGGCGGGGTGGTAGGCGCGTTCGTTCTAAATTTGCATCCCCATTCGTTGCACCGGAGCGTGCAGCGCGCGACGTAGGCTGCAACTCGCAGGCCTCGTGTGAACGACTCGGGCCTGGTACGAAATGTAAATATTTACTCGCGAGAGCAGCTGTCAGTGAAGGGGAGTATTCGCTTTTTCAGGTAATGGCCGCAATACCACGGAGGCACGTTGCTCGCCGCGGCCGCGATACGTTATCCTGCCACCGGCAGATATTTTTCTCGCTCCACCCGGACGAGTTCCGTCTCGATGCCTCGGAAATGACACACGCGACCGAACGGAACCAAGCGTTTAACGCGCGATCGGGTCGGTGAGACTAACGGCAGCTGAAATTAGAATATCGTCGACGAGAAACACCAGTCTCTCTCTCTCTCTTTCTCTCTTTGTTCTTCGATGAAAACTGAAAAACCACTTTTAAACGCACTCGGGACGTTTTCTAATCATTCGATTAGAAAAATTCCGAATTGGACGTTGCATCGATTTTATTCTAACTAATCCTCTTTCGTTTTCTCATTCCCAGGCCATTGGAAGCGAAAGACACTGGAACGATCCAGGAGCGAATCTCCTGTTACTTATCATCCCGCCAAGAGGACTCGGGAGACTCGGGAGACTCGAGGGACCGGTGCACCATGGCGGAGCGATAATGGAGGAAGAAGAAGCGGACCAGTGGTCCGAATAGGGTGAAACGTGATTTTTCTACGGCGTGCCCCTACCACGAGCGAGATGAGGACTGGCAGAAGATAGACTCGGTCGGGCAGGCGGCCGAGTAGTTTTCTGGCGCTGGCTGGCGGAGCAGCTGTTTCCAGACTGGAGCGGCGGCCTGGCTGGAAGTTCAGTCTCGTTGCGACCGTCGGCGAGGTC
>NIJG01000134.1:2124682-2234516 GCA_002201625.1 Euglossa dilemma | reverse complement strand
CCGGCTGTGCACAGCCGACGGGTTTTCCAGCCGAAAAATTCATCTCGCCCGGCCGATTCGGCCGGAAAACAGACGAACAGCCGAGGACGCGGTCGTTAGGCCTCGCGCCTCGTCGTCGCGGCGGCGCAGCCATTTCGGAATAAGAATCTTAAGTACCTGCAGTCGGGGCCCGAGCACTCGACCGACGTCGCTTCGTTTTGGCACCCAGAACCAACGACCGCGCCGTGCACCCCCTTGGCTTTTTGTGCCCACCACCAAGGTCTTCGAGTGGCAACGCGACCATCTCGCCCGTCTAAATGGCTTTCACCGGGCTGCCAAGGGGGCTGCTTTTCGTCTGGCAACCTCCAACACCCTCTCTGCCTATATTAATGTTCGCCTAATACCGTCCATCTGCCTCGTTTCACCGCAGGCAACGGTTCGGCGACGCTTCTGCAAACGCTTCGGCGACGTTTCGTTATCTGGCCTACGGCCTCTTGCGAGCCGACTAGGTAGGCAACCGACGAATCCGCGCTCTCCCTTCCGATGGATTTTATTTTTCTCCTAGCTATTGTAGACCCCGGCTCCCTCTCCGCCGGGCTCGTTTTCGCACCTGCTCCTCCACTCGCCCCACACCCGTCGCAAACTCGCGCCAATCGCTCGGTAGCCGCGTTTCTCGCCAGAGCTCTACTCCTTCGGTCTTCCTACGAACTACGAGGATTTATCGTCGTGGACGGGGAGGTCGGTGATGGAACGCGGAGAGGATTGCACGGTTTCGAACGCGTCGGCCGCCGTGAGAAAAATCCACCCTCGGAAAAGGTTGCCGGAACGAGCGAGACCGTTAGCCGCAATTAAATCGTAAGTTAGCCCCGATTGTTTATCGCCGGGGCGACTGTAAGCGACAATAACGAAGCGGAATCGTGCCGTTTCTGCTCGCCCGGAGCTTCGTTCGCGCGTTTGCACCGCCGGCTCTGAGAATTATGGTCCATTGTCCATTGGTGCTGCTCGTAACGAATCCTTTTCCCTGTCCGGCCGCTTTTCTTCCCACCTTTCATGCATCTTTCGCTGTCCCGTGTTGACACTTGTTTATTTGTCACGGGTGTTACACGTGGACAGTAATGGATACGCGAAGCCTGAACACGGTGTCCGTTCAGCGCGGAATAATAATAGGACCGGGAAACGAATCGAGCCTCGCCAAGCGCTGTGACTAATTCCTAACCGACCTTGTAATTCATTTTTCCCCGACGTTCCCCGACAATTCCCCGTCTAGCTATTTTACGCCTCGGCATTGTACCAGCCGAGTCCGGTGATTAGACACCGCGCGAAAATCCACGCGAAAATCGAGGAGTCGTCGTTCCGTCTGCCCAGAGCGTGGACATCTGTGGACATCTATGGACGAAGTAGAAGATCTGGTATCAAGGCCACTCCCTTCGTCTATGAATCACTGCCACTTTTACGGCGTTGTCACGTGCAGCGGCTATTACGAGTACTCGGCCATAAATACGGATAGAACTGTGTATTCTTATTGCTATCGGGCCGGTCGTTTATTTAACTAGACACCGCTCGAGTCTCCGCGATATCGATAAGAGGCCTAGTCGCGGTGTCCCGTGAGAAATTAATTAAGCATTCGCCGGTCGCGCGAATAGGCTCGAACGTGGGCAGGATTTCCCGCTAAACGCTCGTCCCGGCGATGTGGATGGACACCGGTTCGGGAACGCGAGACAAGGTGGCGGGAAGGCCACTTTTCAATCCAACTTTCACGTCTTCCCACGGGCTGGCTTTTTTCTCCGATTTGCCCGATTGGAGCGGGCAATTGAGACGAATCGGACCGGAGATGGAATAGAAAAGCAGAGCATGCGCCGGAGCGCATAGAGTCGCGTGGGCCGGGTTCGTTTCGAGGAGATTTATAAGTTAATCGAGCGTAATGGGCCTGTGGAAGAAGAGCGGTGGCCCGACGCGTCGAGTTGCATCTGTTCGACGAAGCGGTCGCATATTTCTTGTTCGAGCTGAGGGCTAGCCCTTGCGGGGCTAGACGCAGATGCATTAGATATACCCAAGTGTGGCTGAGTCACCGTGGTCTTCGTACCGTCTACCCTCGGCTAGATCGAGATCGCTTTACTGTCCCGTCGCGATAATATCTTCAACGATATCTTTCTCTCTCTCTCTTTGTCTCCCTGCCGGGTAATCTTCCCCTAATACGACCGTTCGGGCCAGAGGAGATAAAGAAACGCGGCGGAAAAACCGTCTCCGAAGCCTGGTGACGATCGGCCTGGATGGCCAGGGTAATTAAGATCCGGAGGACGAGTGGGGGATGACGGAGAGTGAAAGAGGCTGTTACACTTCGAGTGCTTCTCCGAGAGGGGTTCTATATCATCTCCGAAGTCGTTACAGCGAGACAGGACGGAGAACGAAAAGGAAAGGTCGGCCGCTTTCTCCGTACGATTTCCCGTGGCACACGGGAGACGCGGAAGAGCGCGGTTTCGACGCGGACACAACGACCCAGTCTCGCATACCGCTGTCTCGACGTATCGGAGTAATTAATATTCCCGCGGCCTAATAACGCGTTCGCCAGAGCGAGCATCGACTGCTGATGGGGCAGGATTATCTTTGCTCGCGTGTGTCGCGCTGTTATCTCTTCGCGGCTCGACCTCTCGTTCGGACGTCGCTGAAAATCGCCGTCCGGATACGGCACGCTCGGCCGGCTGATCGGTATTCACCGGCGCTAAAAAGGTTAGCAGTGAGAATCGGATAATTTAAGCGGTAATAGCGTGCACCGTATCAGACCAGGTGTGTCGCGTTCGCTCGATCTGCTAACACGAAACGCGTGACCACGCGAGAGTCGACCTCGATGGAAATCGTTTCCCTCGGACACACCGGTGAATCCGTTTCTCGCCTATTCTCTCGCGATCCCGCTTTTCCTCGCCTCACCGGAACCGTAGACTTTTCCGACCGCGAGTATCTGGGACGACGCTCGCGTCTCGACGGACGGTGCACCGGTCGAATGGAAGAAACGACGAGACGAAGGCAGCTCGCGATTCCACGACGAACGCGAGCACGTCGGCGAGGAATACGCCGAGGTATGCGGCAGATATAAAACGCTTTACGATCGATGCCGTCTCGATGCTGGTCGGAGGCAGCTTTTTCGCGGAAGTGCATTAGCCGAAGATAAATATACGCTTAACTCATTTAAGTCCGAGCTGAATGTTAATACCGCGGGCAGGGACGACACGGGAACACTGTCGCCGGGCAATCGTCCAATTCTCGTGCCATGCAGCCGCAGCCGCACCGCGACCGTGAAGCTTAAAAGTGTTAAGGCTAATGGTCGCTACACTATAAACGTTTCAACGGAGCCTAGCTGTTCGGTCATTAACTTCTGCTCCGCCCGAGAGAACATCGATGTTCCTTCGCCGGTGTATTATCGTTGTCATCGCGCGACAAATTGCCGGTCCCCCGCTCGATTTCTCCTCGCTTTATCTCGCGTTATCTCGCCTCCCTCGAGACCTCAGACACACTCTACGCCGCCTCGCCGACTCGTTTCGCCAATTTTCCCATCGATTTATCCTTCGATTTCCTCCCGCCGCTATTTCTTCCGCGTCCTAATGGAGCTTTTAAATAATCGCGCAAACACGGCCTTATCGTAGTTCCTTAACGCAGAGGGAAGGTCGGAACAGCCTCGGGTCACGCGTTCGCCGAGTTTATTTAACAACGGTTATCCGGCGCCCATCGGAGGATAGATAATTCGATTTAAGCTTTCCAACGGGGTCGAAAAAGGAGAAACAAGAGAGAAAAGAGAAAAAAGAGGAAAAGCGGGAAAAATATGCAACGGCACGCGAGGTCGCGATGGCGAGGAAAGCGGCGATAGGCCGGTTTCGGCGAGAACCGCGCGATGGACCACTCGTCGCGGATGTTAGCGTCGATTCCCGGGCCGAAAATAGCGTCGCGGTCCGTGTTGCGTCCGAAAGGAGTATAAATATCCGGAGACTTTTCCCGGTGAATCTGGAAAGCGTCGTGTCGCGGCGTGGTCAGCTCGTAAACTCCGGGTCGCGGAAGCGCGGCGCTGCGAGGCGGTGGGTCGCGATAACCGGGACGAGAGGGGCGATAAGGTAATTTCGCGCGCGAGCATGTCGGGACCCGCGACGTGCGCCGCGACGTGCGCCGCGGCGGATTAAGCCGCGTACGTTGCCGCGCCGGTATCTGCGGCGCGATACCGCGAATAAATAGCGGCGATAAGGCAGCGTGGAGTATGCCGGCGATAAGTCGAGTAGTAAACGGCGATTAATCGGAGAATGCTCGGCTTTGTGAACCCGGGTAGAATTAAGATCCATTGTCGAGAAGGAAAGAAGCCGCGATACGCATGGCACCCCGATCAATGAGCTAATTGTGTAACGTCCAACGAGGACGGAAGGAAAAAAAGAGCGGCGCTCCGCGTCGATGATTGAACTTGAAAGAAAGCGTCGAGCGACCAGCCTTTTGTCGCTCTTTCACGCGCCCGATCCTCGTGGATTCGTTTATAAAAAGTATCCATCGATGGCGTCGAATCGTTGTAATAATAGACCACTCGCGCTATGGGAACACACCTATGACGCGTAAAAGCGCGCAGCGAAATCGTCGCGATTGGCAACGAAAATTAATCGGACATCTGTTATCGCTGATAGGAAAATCTGATTCTGAGGAAGATGGCCGCGAATTCCGAAACTGTGGAACACGTAACGGGAAACTGCGCGGCTTGTATAATTTTACATCGAAACGCGATACGCTCGCCTAAGCTTGGCCGGCTGAACGAGCTGACACGGAGAAGTATCGTTTTTCGTCGAGGAAAAAACGTGTCTCTCCGATGAATTTCGGCGATCAACTTTGCTCCACGTGCACGCGATAAGCGGAAGAGAGAGGCTAGCGTAATTTTCGGGAGAAAAACTCGGATTTTCCCGACTTCCGTCCGACGCGTTCCCACCGTCTCGTTCGCAAGGGCGACGCGTCTCGACGAGCGATTAATAATACGCTCTACCTGTCCGACTACTAAAATCCTGGATATTTATTCGAAGGGTGCAATCCCGATTCCTTTATTGCGCATCGGCCGACCCCTGTTGCAAAATGAAATTCCCATGGCCGGGCGAAAACGCCTAATAAAAGCTCGGTTCCCTCCTAAATCGATCGTCGGTTGGCCAAACACACGCGGGACGCGCAGCGTCGAAAAGATGCGCGATAAACATCGGAATTACGCAGAGGCTGTTTGCCGAGAATTAACATAATTACCGGGAACAAAGGAGGAAGCCGGAGGTCCGGCTTTAAAAGCTCGGGGGCATCGATTGTCCATTTATCAATCGCCGGTTATCGGCTCTGGATCCTCTCGGGCCGGCGACGACGAAGGGAAATGAAACGACTCGGGGAACGGTGAAAGGGGGAGCCGACCCGGTCGTTCCTCGGGGACGGATATCTGTCGCGATTGCCAGCGATAAACCTTCTGCCCGGTGATTCCTTTATTTCTGCCCGACTCGCGCGACGTTCCGCTTCCACCGGATCTCGGGCTCCCCTTTCCGCGTCGAACCGTCGCAACTTCGAAAATCCAACTTCCAACCGCTATTCACCCCGTGGAAAGTTCCTCGATCGACCTATCCGAATCTTCCTCGTCTTTATTTACCCGCTCGCTGATTGGTTCGCGTATGACCTCTGTTTACCTAACCCTTTCGTTCGTTTACTCTTTTCACCTGTGCCCGTGCCTCGCGAGTCGTTTATTTGCCCGCTGGGTGTATTCGTTTGCTCGAGACTCCGGGGGTGGTCGAAGGTTAGGAAGAAGCCGGGTGGCACCTGACGTCGAGGCAGACTCGCGAGAAGGCGAAGGAAAAGACGGCTGGCCGGTCTCCGGAGTGGAAATCAATCATGCCGGCGCGGAAAAAACGCGTCCGCGGTGCAAAGATCGCGCGGCTGGAATTATTCCGAATGGCTCGTTTGAAAATTACACGTCATTCTCGCGTCAACCGAGCTACTTGCACGTGCTTCGAAGAGGTTGCGTGACCTCGGCTGGCCCCGCCGTCTCTTACACCAGTTTGCATCAGTCCACGTAGGTTTACCCGACTCACGGCTACGCTGCGAGTAGCAGGCTGCCAGCGTCGATCAACGCCGGCCGCGTCCCTCTCGCTTTCCTTTTTTTCCTCCGTCGTGATTCAGCGTTCTTTCCGAGCCGGCCGCCTTTTTCCCCGCGAGCTTCGATCCCGCGTCTGTCGCGGGCAAGACCAGGCCGGACGAATACGCCCGGCGAACCTTGAGGGGTCGACAAATTGATGGCCCCGTACGTCGAGGTAGCCGTACGGGCCTCGTAAATCGCCGCGTGCAAACAACCGGATAAATATTCTTGGTCGGCGGCAGCTCGCCGGCGATCGATCGCTAGACGAAAGCGGACCAGACGGACGGACACACGCTCGTCCTCGATCCGGACGGGAAATATATTCCTTGGTGGCGCGGGGTTGTTTTATCGGTGACGCGTCACCGGGTGGCTGACGAGCGTCAACGGCGAGGCGAGGCGAGGCGAATCCGACGTCGCGGCGGTGGCTGCGTTTGAAGGAAGCGAGGGTGGAACGGGCAGGCACGTCGATAATCCTCCGCAGGGGGATAATTCGATGTTTTTTTTTTGCACCGCGACAGCGCGCGGTTGAGAAACGTCGAGACGTTCCTTTCGGCGACGCGCGGCGTCGAGTTTTCGGGTAAGCGACGTTAATTGGCGCGGTTAAGGGATGCGCCGGCGTCGGGATCGGCATCCGAGCGGGAACGCGGCAGCGGCGGCGATAAATCAGCGGTCTAGGAACGCGCGTCAACACCCAATTAAAGGAAAGGGAGGGTAAATAGTCCGGGCAGGAGTTATCCCGTGGCTTGGCGTCCTGCTATTTTCGACGTTCGATCCTCTAAAATTACGCCCGGTCCGGCAACAGCTGGCCGTGCTCGATCACGCGAGTTCATCGGGACGAAGGTGAATTTATGATCGCCTTATAAGCGGTGCTGGTACTCGTATCCGAGTTTGACGAAGACTCCATTAGCGATCGGAGCTCGGCGGGGTTGGAGGAGCAGGACTTGGATGGCCGGGGAAAAAAGAGGAAGAAAGTCCCATTAGCCTGCTACGAATACGCGTTACCGTTCCAGCCGAGTCCCGGCGCGAGCCTTGAAAAACGAAAGCGATCGGCCGATTTGATTGGCCGATCGGAAGGTGGCTGGTTCGTCGACAAATAGACTGAGACTACTCCTTGTGAAACGAGGTAAAACGATATCCAGACGACACGGGAGACCCTTGGATCGCTTCCAGAGCAAATGGACAGCGTTATTAATCGATAGACCATCGTAACGATCGCGAGTGTACGCGAGGCGAAGCGAGTAACGCGAAACGCGAACGGGCTGCGAGTTAAAAGTCCTTTGAGAGATTTCAAAGGGAAGCCATTCGTAGATGGACGCGAGGCGACTCGTAGATGGTCGCGAGACCGCGACATATCGTTTCTCGCGTCGTCGCTGGCAATCAGGATCGGTCGGATAAAAATCCGGTGGCTTTCCTCCGCGGCCAGCCGGAAAAATGGTTTCTCGAAACCAGTTAATCCCGTTGAAGCACCGTGGGTACAGCCGAGGGTTGGAATCCCGGTAAACAGCGACGAAATCGCTTTCATCTGGTCGATCGATCATTCCTGGATCCCAGCAGGGTTACTCCGTTCCTGCTGGGCCGGTGCATAATGTACGCGACTAATTGCCAGTCGTTTCATTCGCTGTAATTTCGCCTCGGATTCCGCGCGCCGTCTTGTTCCTTAATGGCTCGTCAGCTGACGCCGCCACCCACGCGTACGATCCCACGATTTATTCGTCCCCCTTAATCGAACTTATCTCGATGCAAATGCGGAACGAAGGAGGAGCTCTCGCGACGCGTCTCTCCTCCCTCCGGCCTCGCGTGTCTTGCTAATTAGACGCGTACTCGCCTCCGTGTAATCGTATTGTCGAATACAGATCGCAGCCGCGATCCTTGGCTCGCGCGCGACGTCTCCGCGGGGAAAAAGATGATCGAACGCGTACAGACAATCGGCTGAATCGGTAATTCCGACGTGAGCGTTAAATAACATTCGCGAAAGGCGTCGTAACGCTGCGAGACCGCGGCTGGAATGGCGTCCTGGTTCCTTCCTGTACAATCACTCCCACGTGACTAACTCGGAGAGCGCATAACGACGGAGGAAAAATGAAAAGGAACGGTAACTGGAAAGAGGGGAAGTAGGTGTGGCGAAGGGTGAGGAGGAAAGAAAGATCGGCGACGGATGGCGTTGGGGCGGGTCCGGAGACCGGTGGCAGCCTGTCGGCGATCGAGCAAACGAGATCGCCAGGTGACGGAAAAACGAGCTTGTTACGCGTGTCGCTGGTTGTCGCGACGATTCGCCACGATTCGCCGCATTTGCGTCGCATTGTTCCCAAAGGTCACGCGCCGGATCGAGCCGTTATTTGAATACAATCGCGAGGAGGAGGAACGCGTCTTCGCGACCCTGGTTAATCGCGATTCCGCGAACCACTCGTTACGTCCATCTTCCCTATGTTCTTTTCCTCCCCTCGTCCTGTTCTCGAACCGCTTCGCGAGCGCGAGCCGAAGAAAAACTCGGGCGGATAAGGCGGAACGAGGTCAGCGAGAGTCGTGAAATTCGGAGGGAAAGCGTCGCGTTGTGGAGGCGCGCAGAGTGGTCCAAGGTCGTATTAATTTCGTTAATTCCTCCTCCGTTCCCTTCGACCTTGGTCGCGCGAACCTCGTTCCCTTTCACGGATCATCCTGGCGACTCGGAAGCAGTTTGACCGATCGATCGCGCGGGTGCGCTCGAGACGGAATCGACACGGGGGCGGAGGATCGTAAGGGAATCCATAAAAATGAATTCCTCCGGCTAAAGGTTTCGCAGCGGCGCTGGTTGCTGCCCGTTATGGCCCATAAAAGGCACCGTTTGATTTACGCTAGCCGGGGCCCGTGCTCGTGCCGAGTACATTAAATCGCACTTAACTTTCCTTGCCCGCTTATCGCGCGTTATTACTCTCTCGCCGCGCGTTTTATCGCCCCGCCGCGATAGTTCTAATTGGCCTGTTCCGCCGCTGGTTCCCGCGCGGAGGAGAATCGCGAGCGGAAGCCCGCTTGGTCCTCGCGGAGCGTTTCGCGCCTCCCGGAGACGAGTTAATCGAGCGGAATAAGAGAGGAAGGCGATGCTCGCGTGGGTATCGGAGAAATCGCAAAGGAGCCGACCGCTTTTCCGCTCCGGACGGCCCGTCGCGCCGTTTTCTTACGGCTCTCGCGAGAAATCACGCTGACTGACGGTCGGCGTGGTTGTAAATCAACGTCAGCCGCGGACTCGGACGGTGACACGCCGGGATCCACCCTTTCGTCGGGCTGCCAACTTGCAATATTCATCGGATACACGCGATGCTGCTCGAGGACGGATTCGACCCGTAACCGAGGCGCAAACCGCATAACTCGTCCAAGATTCCAGCTTTCTCGCCGTCAAAACTGAGCCTCGTCCCCGTGACACCAGACGAATCGCGGCTCCGTCCAATTTCCCGGTAGTTTTGCCAGTGGAGACGACCTGCTTCCGGTCTAGACTCGGTTTCCCGACGTGTCGAGACGGAACCGCTCGCGACGCGTTCACCGAAAACGCGACACGACGGATAGTATTGCCTCTAATTGCTCCGGCGAGCCACTTCACGTCGCAATGATTTACGTACCGGTCACCGGATTGTCAGCGGAGTGTCACCGGAGCGTACAGAGATAAAGGACGATTATTAGACGTGGCAGGCGTCGCGACGTCGCGGGCTAATAAGCGCACCCGGCGTAATCGGGGTGCGAAGTCTTCCGGCTGGTCGTTATCTCGACGCACGGACGGACGGCCTGCCGGATAACGTCTTCGAGATCGATCGATTTTTCTCTCGTCGCACGCTCTCTTCTCTCCTCTCTGATCGCGCGTGGGAGAAACCGCGGTGCGAACGCGTTTCTACGCATCGAGAAGTCGATTCCCGAGGTTCGTTGCGTACATATGTAGAAACAGGGGAACGCGCGTGCGACGTCGTAAATACCGCGAAGCTTATTTATGCGCTGGAATCGCGCGAGCGACGCTGGCACGCGGTTATTAGACAAATGTTAAACGATACGCGTTTACCTGATTAATGCCGTGCACGGGCAGTCGCTATGGGTGGCGCCAAGGAATCTTAATTGGATTTCCACATTTCAACGCTTTTTTCTTTCTCCTTCTACATCTCGGCGCTGGGTCGACTCCGGATCGAACCGGCGATGTTTTACGAGGCCGCCTCGTTTTCTCGCGACGCGATCGCTTCCGACGCTTTTTCCCCTCCCCCGGCTCGCGGCCTTTCCCGTTTGAGATATTACGCGTAAACGACCAGGCTTCACGCCGCGACGATATAACAGTCCGCTGTCACCGCGGTGGCTGGTCGCTCGCCAGTTACGCCATTGTTTATGGTTGTTTTCTGGTTCTCGAGAGGAATCAGGGATAATTCGATTCCCTCTGGTTCTCGGTCGGGAGCATTCCCACGGGCTACCACGACACGCACGTTACGCGATGTCTCGTGTCCCGATCCACGGAATTCACCGTGTCACGAAACGAACTTCCTCCGCACGAACAAGAACTCGCGGGGCACCGCGAGCGAGGAACCCGGCTGAATTCCATCCTCCTCCGCCGCCTCTCCTTCCATTCCTCTTCTTTCCCAACCTTCCGACGCTTTTCCCACGATCTGTCCCGGTCGATCACCGTATTTATGTCTCTCTTCGGATAACGAGCGTCACGGAGCGAGTCCCGCGCGCCGCGTATGAAAGCCAAGAACTAGGAAATTCGAGTCGACGCCGCGAGTTTCGGGATAATTGGAAGCAGAAATTTCCAACGCTCGAGGACCGTGAAATTCGTTCGGCATTCACTCGCGCGGAGGTCCGTGAAACTCGGGCGTTTTTCGAGGTACCACGCGTCGAGTTGGACGCGCGGCGTCCATTCCCTTAGGGACCGAACCGGCGCGGCGTTCGGAAGTTTGGCGCCGGGCGGAGTTTCGATTGATCTACGCTCGAGTAGATCAAGGCGTTAATCTGCCGAGACGTCGGACAGCTCGCGATCGAACCCGGAAAGCCCCCGATCCCCCTGGATACCAGATACGCATAGGGTGGCTTTATCGCACCTGTCCACCGTCTAACGTCCTCCATCCAACTGTTATCTCGCCCCCGTGCTTTCCTCCAATCCCCGTGCGCGTGGATCGGACCCACCGTGTCATCGTCATTGCTCCATTACGAGCCGTAAAAATGACCTAAGCGACGAGCTATTCCCGAGGGAAGTCTCTCGAGGCGGAACGGAGCGGAACGGAGCGCGGAAGGGAGCTGCGAAGCGAGCTAGCGTGCGACAAACTCAAGTGCTGCATCTGAACGCATTACCTAATTCAATCCACGCGTCTCGTTCGTCATAGCATTCCAGTTGGTGCGGACGCAACAGTGTTACTCCTAACAGGCGAGAAGCGTCGAATTGCTCGTAATGCGTGGCCACACCGACATAGCCGTAGGGTCATTGCACCGTGAAACGTTTCCAATTCGCGCGTATCAGCAGCGCCGTTCGCCTGGTGCGCGGATAAAAGCGGCACGGACGTCGCTTCAAAGGTAAAAGCTTTTCGATTAGGCCCCAGCTCTCTGAAAGCGCGGGCGCAAGAAACGCGCCGGTAACGCGTATTTACATCTAGATAGCCGTTCGAATGGTTAGAACCGGAAATCAGCTGGTCCGGCCCGGCTCTCTTCGTTCCTTCTCGAATCGGCTAATGAGATCGGACGTAACGCGCTCCTCGCGCGATATCCAAGTACCCAGACCGCCGGGTTATATCTGTTTAGGCTCACCAGAGAGGCGAGCGGTTTTTCCGCGATAGCGCGATCGGAAACAGGAACGCCGATGCTATTAGACACGCACCGAGGGAACGCGCGTATCGCGGTTACGGATATTTCGGTTAGACTCGCGTTCGTTTTAGCCTCGGAAGCTACTCGCGAGGAACTCTGGTGGAGATCGAATTGACGGTTTTATCGAAGGTAATCGGAGCCTCGCGGTGGATTTGCTCGTGGACGATGATCGATACGCGATCAGCTGTCGCCGAGAGGAACTGGCGTTTCTCCTCGGCCGTCACTGGTTTCCGATTAACTTGACCGCGTTGCGAGACAAACGAATACCGCACGCGGACGCTGCGCAGCGGACGTATCTAATACACCTGAAGGGAGTTACTGAATTATTTCGCGTAATTGATTCCGACGCGTTCAATTTCACGTGTTGCCGCACGCCCGGCGCGAAACCGGTCTTAATTGACACGCAGCTTCCGCAGTCGGCTAATTGAAAATGCTAACGCTACCAGCCTCGTTGTTTCCTCCCGGGCCGCGGACCTGTTATCGATTCGTCGCCGGCGGATGATAGAGAGCGCGAAACAAGGTTAGGTGTCTTCCGCTCGGTCTACGCTCCGCCGTGGACGTCCGCGATGATTGATGAGCTCAACTGGTGTTCCATAGTTTATCGCTCTATCCTAGCCCCGGCGCGCTCGCAACGGCTAGCGAGCGCGATAGACTCCGATGACACGCCGGGAATAGCTGGATTTCCCACGAACCGACGTTTAACGGGCTTCCCCGAAGAAGATTTTCGACTTTAGGCTTCTGGCTAACGTTGGCCAGCTTCCAGAGTCACGGACAACTTCATCGAGGTTCTGACACTGAAACGGCTGCCCGAGTTCGCCTACGTTCCCTGCTAATTCCGTTCTCCTATTCCAACCCAACTCCTATTCCCCGTCGATGCGTTTGCTACCCCTGCGCAATTTCCAATTCCAAACCGAGCGTTCGTCGCGTCCTCTCTTCCAGTCTTTTACCTTCTCGGAAGCAGCGAGGAGAAAAAGAAAAGAAGAAGGGGATACGCGGTTGCTGGAACGTCGTTCCATCTTGGCCTAATCCCTAGCGATGCGGGAGATCGGCGAAAAGGGGTGTCATTATCGAGACCAGTTCATCCGATAGTCGTTTCGCAGCGGCTCGTCAACCAACACCACCGCGTGCCCCGTCTCACCAGCGATCCCGCCGGTGTCGCGAGGTGTTAGCAATGGCCTCTTAGGATCCATTCATCCACGGCCTTGGTATGTTCGCGGTGAATACCATTAAGGCACGCATTCATCGCGATTCTCCGTCTCGGTTCGGCCCTGTCGGCTGGGTGCCTCGCGCTAGGCCAGAGAGAGCGTCGGTACGTCTTCATAGACCGGTCTGCCGATGGCACGCTTTGGTCGGACGATCGTCTCCCCGGCTTCCGTTAAAGGGCAGAACGGTTGCGTTATCGCCGCGGCTCGCGTCTTAATCCTCGCGTCTGATGCAAATATAACGACCGAGACGATGGATTCGCGGANTCCGTAAATGCGCCCTCGCGAGCGGCCGCCGCCTATAAACGCGCTGCAGGTATTCGAGATAACAGACAAGCCCGCGGAATGCAGGTCCGCCGAACTCGTACATAGGCGGCCGCTCTATCTTCACGGCTGACCGGTTCGGTGCTCCGTAAGTAGCTTATTCTGCCTGTTTAAGAGACTTAAGCCCGCGCTGTGCGCGTCCTTACGCGAGAAGCACGCGAGAAATACGCGACCGTCGAGCGGTCGTTAGAGACGGCCGAGGAAAAAGGCATTAACCTGTTAGCCAGCCACGTTCTTCGATCGAACAGCCGCTCTATGGATAGGCGTCGTTAAAGGGCAGAACGGTTGCGTTATCGCCGCGGCTCGCGTCTTAATCCTCGCGTCTGATGCAAATATAACGACCGAGACGATGGATTCGCGGAGACGTCGATCCGCGAGATCGCGTCGCGAGATCGGGGACGGCGAGGAATGCGCGACAGGAAAGACAGCGAGAGAACGGCAGTCGGTGAGACGGGATCGTCCGCTGGGATCGGCGGACGAGGTTTCGTCGGCCATTATGGCGAATCCGTCCGGAGACGAAAAGAAGTTCAAGCGCAAACATAGCGCGACTAACGGGATCCGGGTCACGGTTACAGCCGCTCGTGACCGCGTAATTCACGGGTCGGCAGGAGGAAAGAGATCACCTGAAACGGAACAAAAGCGGGAAGCAGCGAGAAAACGTTAAACGTTCGCTTCGGGCGTGCGACGCGTCGGACAAATTGCCTCTGGTGACCTTCTCTCTCTCCCTCTCGTCCCAGCCGTTTCCTAGAGAAAGCAAAACTGGGATACCATTGTGAGCCTTCTGCAAGCTCGGAGTTCTCGAGTCACGATCTTCCCTTTTGGACTGGCCGAGGCTGGAATTTGCTTTACGCGACACCGGTGCAAAGTATAGGAAACAATCGAGTGCCGGCAAATATTTGACGCCATCGAGGAATGTGTGTTTACCGAGGAAAGGCGACTCCGAGACGCGTCTCCTTTCTCGCAGGAAGATCGTGTCCTCCGGTTCGAGTTCCTCCAGTCGCGTAATTCTTCCACTCCGTTCAACCGATCCAACCGTCCTCTCGGATCGGTCGCCGTCGCATTTAGGCGCTTCTAGACGCTTTTAGAACGAGATCCTAAGCCGGAGTTACGCGCGGCCATCGTCGATCACTTGGAGATTCCAGAACGCCAGCAGGAAGTGTTCGCGACGCCACTCGGAGCGTAATAAATATCGCGGACGGTGATTACGCGAGAACAGCCGAGAAGGAGTCTTCCATACGGACCCAATTTCCAATTAACCACGCGGACACGCGATTTCATCGATAATGCTCGTCCCGAGGTGAAGTCCGAGCGGTTGACGAATAATTACGCGCTATTACGCTGTCGTTTGATTTTCCAACGACCAACGTCCACCGTGCACCGTGAACGTTATTACCGTTTAACAAGTATGAACATCGATTAATGCCGCAACGGGGAAGTCGTTGCCGCGCCAAGGGCCGCGAAGGGTCCCGAAGGGATAATGACGAGCCACCGCAAAGTAATTTCACGGCAGAAAGATTTAGAGGCACGCATTAGCTCGGACCTATCGCGAGACGATACACGCGGAATAATAGCGCGATCTTCCAACATCCACGCCTCGATTTCCCGTCCGCCTCTTTCTCCTCGTTCCACGGACTTGCACGGATAGCGACGGTCTTTGCTTTTTCGACGGGGCTTAACGCCACCGTCTCAACCAGCCCTGTGTTCCCGCTCGCGATCGAACCCGTGGTGTATAGCTCCCTTATTGAAATTTCCCTGGAATACGGCACTTGACGTGTACTTATTCGCATCCTATCGTTTCCAGCGTCTGAACGTTCCGAGGTGACGCGAAACTCAGCCTGGGAACCCGAGCACCTGTTAGACGAGCGCTTTCTTCCTTGCCTTTGCGATTCTTTCGGCACCGCTCCTCCTTCTCCTCCCCTTCCGCTGCCGACGCTTCCTTTGCGCGGCTTAATCCGTGGAAACCTTGCGAGCAGATCGATGAACGTTCGGCGAATCCAGACGCGTGGCTCTCGTCGGGGAAAATCGAAAAAAAGGAGAAAAAAAGGAGAGAAAAGGAAAAGCGAGGTAGGTACCGGTTGTCCGGGACGTCTAGTCCCTCCGTGGATGAACCGAGGGACGGCTCTCCTCGAGACCCATCGAGACGTAACGTTCTTAAAATTCAAGCATCCGATTGGTCGAAAAAAAGAGACGGAGGAAAGAACGAAAAAATGAAAAAGGAAAGAATTCAACCCGGACGATTAATATTGATGAGTTTTGGCTTTACCAAAGCGGCCAATTATTCATTCGGAACGGTACGCGTTAATCGGCCGGCCGAAACACAGGTACGCGGAAAGTCCGGGCCAGCTTCTCCGATCAAAGGGACATTCTTGATTATGCATGAGGTATTTTTAGACGATCGCGTAACACGCGATATATTTGGACGCGCCGTGACATCGCGTATCTTAATTCGACGCGCGATCCGATCTCGGAGGGGACGGGCGTCGCCGTCCACTTGCTATCGTAATTACGTGTCAGCGCGAGATCCATCGGGATCGACGGCGTCGTTTATCGCGCTCGCCGGTTCGGTTCTCGCTTTCGATAAAGCCGAGGAGGAAGCGCTGCCGCGAGCGGATTGCCCGAAGTCCCCGCGACGAGTCGCGAGGCGGACGAGAGGAAAAAAAAGGCCCGCGAGGAGGACGATAACGAACAAACGTGTCCGAACACGGATCGCAATTAGTCGCCGGGGAAAAAATGGCGCTCGCAGCGAGGCAAGAACGATTTCCTCGCGCCGCTCCGCGTATCTCGGCCGCGTAATTTCAGGTTAATGAATTTAATTGACCGACCGGATAGTTGGAAACCGGCTAAATATTACGATCGGTCGTGCAACCTGTTATTACGCGCATTTTTCCCGCTGTCCGGGTTTTTTCCGTGTCGAAAAGTCGCGGCTCGTTCGGTCCGGCGACTCCCTCGCTTAATACTAGATCATTTAAAACTATTACCCGGTCGGAAACGTTTGCCGCTTATCGATTCCACGGATTTCACCGCGAATTATTTAATATTGGATACTAGAACGGTGGCGACAACTTGTCGATTCGCCGAGTCAAAGGCAATTTATTCCGAGAGGGGTATGAAAAATGCCCGGGCGATATTTCAGCTGGAAATTCTCCCGGTGTCACGGTTTCCTTTCGTGCATACCTGCGTACGTAAGATCGCCAGTCGGAACGAGACTCGTTACCGATTAATAATCGCCGGTATCGCGGCATCGTTCGTCATTGCTTCGACTGTCAACCTGGAAATACTCGACCGGTCTCGCGGAATTTTCTCGCTCTATCTCCATCTCGTCGATATCCAGCTCGTGAAACCTCTGCCACCCCTCTGTCACCCCTTTACCCAACCCGACGTGCCACGAACAGGCGCTAAACGTCGCCTTGCATCGCGATGCGATCCCATATTGCCGGTTTTACGTGTCCTCTCGGTGGCTGTGAGAAATTGCGACCGCAGACCGCTGCATTAACTAAAGTGCACCCTCTGAAGACGCCGGCGCATCGGTGTCGATGTATCGCATTAACCCGAGACACGTCGTTTTCCTGGTCAACCGGTAGCCTTCTGCTTTTTCTCCTTTTTCTTCTTCTTTTCCTTCTTCTTCTTGGTCTTATGCGTCGTTGTTCATCGACGCGGATGGCCACGCCATCGATCGGCCTGGCTTCGACTCTGGCCCGGTCTCTGGCCAGGTCTCTGGCCTGGTCTCGCTCTCTTGGGGAATACGATCGAGCTATTAATCCACCTCGTGGCTCGGTTCAAGGATGAGGCGGTTGCAACAGGCCGCAGAGAGCACGCAGCCCGGGTGCTGGCCTGGGATATTGTGCAACGCGGATTGCATCCGTTGGTGAGCGCGAGCTTTTCTTTTCGGCCCCGTCCAACAGAAACGACCAGAGCCCGCTTGCGTAACCCCGGCTCTTTGGCAGAACCACTTTTCCTCCTGTCGTTGGTGGAACGAAACGGGACACGCGCGACGAAAATAAATAAGCTCCGTACGCGCTGCCTAGGTAGACGGCCGAGTCCTGGCTTTTTCCTTCGCGCATGTGGCATCCGAGTGCATCATTAATAATATCCGACAGAGGTAACCGACGGTGGCCTGTCGGCGAGAGAGGACGCGGAATTCGCGCGGTCGTCGCAGCCGGGGTCTCGATCCGGCCCCGACGGGTTACGCCGACGATCTTTCAATTATCTCGCTCCGCGAGCCTACGCTCGGCCGGGAAAACGCTACGTGCGCGGAGGGAAGGAAAAGAAGGAAAAGAAGGAAGAGGAGGGAGGGAAGGAAAAGAGTAACGCCGATTTCCAATTAATGATCGAATTATTAAATTATTCCGCGCGGTTTCTGCGAGGCAACGCGCCGCAACGAGGGTTGTGCCACCCTTTCCTTTCCACCGGCATGCGCTGGCATTCCAGCCACGGTGCGGTGCTTAGTGAACGCGAAAAGGACTGCGGACCTTTACCGTACGCACAGGTGTAGCAATTAAACGGGGCGGATCGACTGGCGGAAAAATGTTAATAAAAACGGCCGTTTCGTAGCATGTTAATTAGCGGAACGAGCGCGGAGAAGGCGAAGGAGGAGGAACGGGCCCCGGCAACGAGAAATATTATCTCGCGGGAATCACGTGCCGCGCGTTATCGCGCCTGTATTGCGAGCATATTAATCGGGAGAAAGTAAAAACTCGGGCCCCGGCAGGATACGCGTCGATACGCCGGTAAAAGAGAAGAAAAATCCGTGAAATTTACGGCGCTGTTATGCCACGCGCGCTGCCTTCGTCCTGGAATTTACGTTCCTCCGATTACGGCCTTCGAAACAGGCACGCTGATAACGACGCGAAGTGTAATTGCACGGGGCCGTGATGCAGTGATAAATGAAGTTACTCGGAACGCGTTTAACGTACCGAACGATTCCTTATTAACGAGTGCGCCCAAGTACGAGCTTCCATTACGTCTCTCTCGATCTCTCGAGTCGTGAAACGCGCGTGATTCCTCCTCGTTTCTCCTTCGCTGGGTCCATTTCCAGCCGAAGTAGTCCCCTTTTCCATCTTCGTTCGCTGGTTTATTCTCACGGACGGCGAAGAAATCTCGCGGCGAAGGTAAGAGAGGTCGGAGGAGGCGAAACGTCCTCGAAAGCCGCGCATTAGATGTTAAAACGTAGGAACTCGAATGCGTGGGTTGATAAAGCAGCCGCCAAGCAGTCTAGCATTCTCGCCTCGGTGTCGCTTCGGTGTCGCCTCGGTCCTCCTCTTGCCGAGGATCGTCCTCTCCTTTCACCCTTCGACTCGTCTGCCTTGGCTCGGCCGTCTGTCAACTTTGTCTTTCACTCTTTCTCCCCCGGTGAGCTTCACCCTTCGCGCTGGAACGTGCACGCATGCGAGTAAACAGCCGCGCCGACTGCCACCCTTTTCTCCTCGTTAATTACGTGTCGCTAATTGTGCGTTATCCACTGCATCGAACCGCGACCTTTTCAGTTCTTGCCTCTCTCTCTTTCTCCCTCTCTCCCTACCTTTCCCGCTCCTTCTCCATTCTCCGCTGATTACGATCTCGAATGTTGCTTCGACGCGATGTAATTGAAGAGAGTGACGGTAGATGACTTCTTTAGAAAGTACTCCGCGGACGTGACTAATGTCGTTAATAGCGTTACGTAAAGGGAAATTCAAAGGCGATGAGAATGGGAAAAAAAGGAAAAAAAAAAGAAAGGAAATTTCTCGAGTCATCTCGCAAGGAGGTGCACGCGCAAGACACGCGTGGAAGAGCGAAGCACTCGTGGAAATTGCAGTCGGCGATAAAGTTGACGGATCCTCGCTTCCCTCGTTTAATTCTCCCTGCAACGGCCGCCGAAAAAATTCCTGATTTATCTCGCCACGGCGTTTAGCCGGGAGAAAGCCGGCAGTTTTTATCTCGCCCCCTCGCGAGAACCGTGCAGAGCTTTCATTCAAACTCCGGTTGGTCCTTGGTGCTTCCGCGAAGAGTGTGTACGCGGCCGCGCGATACCATCTCGATCTCGTCGCGCTCGAGCAGCCCTGGCCCCTCGCTGGATCTTTCCCTCCAAATCTCTGCCCTCTCGTCCCGAGAACAATAACTGCCCGTACGAGGTGGCGTCGTGCGAGCCCACCTTCCTTCTTTCTCATTTTCACGCTCCCCCAACACCCCGGGCCCTTCCTTTATTTCTCCACATCCTCGTCCCGGTCCACCATCTCTCCTCCGAGTCTCTTCGCGGAGCCGACGCTCCGGCGTCGCCCGTCGATGCTCTCCTTCCGGAACCTCGATTCGCGCCGAAATCGTAATTGTGTCCAGTGTCCCTCCGACAACTGCCACCGTTCGCGTACCGGTAATGCAAATAAACGTAATGCATGCGCATAAATGTGAATATCGATAGAAACGCGTGTAAACAAATTGCGACGCGGTTGAAATCCGAAAATGACACTTCGAGCGGCGCGTCGATACCGCGCGATTCCGCCGCGACCGAAGAACCAGACGGATTAAACGAATTCTCGGAAGTAATAAAATTACGATCACCGAGCGGCGATTAAAATCCCCCGGCCGCGTCTCGGCGTCTCGCTATCTCGCCGCTAGTTGCATTAATAACCATCGTTACATTAATAAATGCAAACGGCTGAAGGTCCGTGCGCGGCGAGGCAAATGATGAATAATCGTTGGCTCGCTGCGCGCCGCGAATTAAATCGCGCGACAAACGATCGTTGCGCAGCGCACGTGGGAACGCCGAGCGTCGTTTTCGAGGTGTCGAAACGACCGTGGCTACAGGACCATCCCGCCATTCTTTTCCCTTTTTTTTTTCTTTCTCTTCTTCGTTGCATAATCGCCGATGAGGATCCCGTTTAGCTAATTGCACGTGGAATCGGCGCGATTTGAAAGCGGATGCAGGAAACGGCCATCACCTCGAGTGCGTGCCGGCGACGAGCGCCGATGTGGGACAGGAAGTTTCCCGCCTGTTCGAATTCGAGGAACTCTCCGAGCCCGGCGTCGAGTCGCTGGAATCCTCGCGGATGTATAATCCGGCCGAGACGTCGCGGCGATCCGGGAAATTTACGTCGCCCAGAGGATGGCTATCGGGAAAGGGGACTTTCTCTTAAAAGCCTCATTTTCGATGATTATGGTCATGCCGTTGCCGTAAAGTCTGCCCGTAACGACGCGCCGGATAATTTACAGGATATAACTCGGTCCGCGAGGCGTACCTTCGACTTTTTGTTTTTTTTTCCACAACGAACGGTATGTCGATCGGCGGAATGATAGTTGTTCCAAGGTATCGGACGTAGGACGAGGGTAATTTTGTTCGACGGTGGAGTATCGAGATATCGCTTGTCGATAGTCGGTGGAAAATCTCGAAAATGGACCGTTCCAGTTTCGCAGTCGGTAAAATTCGACTCTGCGAAACTCGTACTGGAATATTCGCGTGTGAGAATCTGGTGAACGCACGTGTGACGACCGGAATGTCCACGAAGAGTTTCGAATATCCCGTGGAAAAGACGAGGAGCTCGAGAGTACGATAGGTCGTTACCGTTTCTCGAGAAAACGAGTCTCTTTCTCTCTCTCACCCTCTATCGGTTCGATAAAGGAAGGTGTGTACGTTTTCGTTGAAGCGAAGAGGGTACCTGGGAGGAGGCCTGGGCCGAAAATAAAAATGCTTTACGATGGACGGAATGGTTGGAAAGGCAGAGGGAACGTTCTACCCTATCGACTCTATCCTCGTTGATATACGTTCTCCTCGTAAGCACCATTTCGGTCTGTCCGTGTTTGGCGATTGCTCAGCGTCGACTCGGATCTTCGAGGTCTGGTCGTCTCGAGTTCCCTGTTCATCGGCGAACCGACGAATAATCCCTCGTACGAGTCGGTTACGTGGGACTTTGATACATTCGCGGAACAGTATTCGCAGAAACCAGTATTTCTGCATCGCAGTGGGTATGCAACAAGATCGGACAGGGATATTCAAACGAGTCTGCCAGAACGAATGGCACGATTCAACGTGCCGCAGCCAGGCGAACCGTCTAATAGCTCAAACGAGGCGCTGGACGCCAGGCAACGGAAATACCATGGATAATCGTCAATTTTCCGATTCTTTCGCGTCTTCGACCGAGCATTCGCCCCGACGTTCGCTCGTTCGCTCGCTCGTTCCTTCGTTCGCGCTGGCAATGAAAATGGCGGATTTTTCAGCAACCGGTGTACCGTTAACGCGTTAACCATCCGCCAAGGTAATTTCTGACTGGCCGATCGGCCAGTTCGACGGGTCATTGTCGATCTCCCGCGGTCGATCTCGACGCCTGTTTAACGATCGCGCGTCGTGCTGGGCGCAGCTTCGAACAGATGCACCCGGGGTTCCAACGTCCGATTCCAGGGTCGATGGACATCGACGCACGACCGTGGTTGCGTAAAGTCGAAACGCGCCACTGCACGCCGCTGCCACATTATCTGATTGCGCTGAATTCAGTCCGCGTTCGTTCCTACTGTTCTGTCCAGGAAGTGACGTCAGAGATCGCATATCGGGCGCGGCGCTCGATCAGGATTTACGCGTCGCTTTCGTCTATCTAGACCGCTCTGTCTCGCCTTCCCTTTTTCCTTTCCCCTCCCCCTTTTTTTCCCCGGGGGAAATGGATGTCCTCGCGCGAGGAACGCGAAACGCGTCGAAAATGTTTTCGCGAAAGACCGAATCGATGAACGGATCCCTGCACCCGAGTGGGTTTAATCGGGAAAGAGGAACGAGGATATAATTCGAAGAGGCATGGACCAATAACGCTGTCAAACGCGAATTTTAATCATCCCGTAACATCATCCTCGATTTTAGAAAATTGTGGCTTTTTCTGGAAACTCATGATTTTTGACCGAACAAAGTTGTCAAAAGTCAGGTCGAAGTCACGATTCTGGCCTTCTGGAAAATGTTCCATATCTCGCACGAATTTTCTGTAAGTTTCTATCGTATTTTGTAGGCTTCCCCGAAGAAGAAACCATGGAACAGAAATGTCGAAACAGTTTCCAATTCGATTAGATGGAGGAAACATTGGTCGGTAACGCGTATACGAGGTTTTACCGTCACGTAGCTATTGCTCGCTTTTCTAGACTCGACAGTGCCGTAGCTACGCGTGATCCCGGTACCAAGTGCAATGGAACCGACATATAACAATCTATGGAGAAAAAAAGAAAATACAATTCCGTGCGAAACTCGCGGAACGACTTACGAAACACGGGAATTACCGAGTATGCGACAATACGTCGAATGGCCTAGTCGGTACTTAAGAAAGATCGCGATTATCGCGAGAACAATTACGTTCCGTTTGTTGAACGTGAGGAATAACAGGAAGACAGAGAACTGAAACATTCTACTCCAAGTTAAGTAGTTTACGCAACTCCTTAAGTCTAAGCAAACGTATCTCGCGTCGATGCTTGAAAAATTTGAAAACTTGGAAAGAAAATAGATAAACCTGACAAGAAATAGATTAATAAGGTATTGGTAACACGAAATAAAAGCGAGACGAATATAAACCACAAAGATGAATCAAAGGAAGTGTACAATCCAACGAGAGATATAAAAATTCTAACAAATATTCGAATTTTCAAGAAAAAAAAAAAAATATAAAAAAGAAGAATAAAAAAGAAAATAGAAACCAGGAAAAACTTTGAAAGTAAAAAAATAATTAAAACTTAAAAAGAAAATAATTGGAACCCGGAAAGAAGAATTGCTAATAAACTCTTTAAGGGAGCCACGTGTGGGTGGGGCGGCCAATCCCAACCTCGCTTCGCCTCCTTCACCCCCCTCTATTGCATTAAAAATTCACATGTTACATGTCCGAGGTGGAATCGGCAAATGACTCCGACATCGGCGCGTCGCCCTTTATATAGTCTCCGACCGGCCGAGCATCCTCGGAAATTTCCGAATTTAACCGATTCCATAAATTATTATTTCTCCGCACTAATAATAGATAATTTATTAATTTCTTCACTGTCGCTATAAATTTACATCGTGCGTTATTTGTTATTAACAATATTAATTTGTTATTAACAATCAGTGCAATTATTCATAAACTTGTTGCAAATAATTCGTACATTTTAATACAAGTACATTATATATATGAGTTATAGCCAATAATTTATTCACTTTTTCACTTTTAGAATAAATATACGTTGCGAACAATTTGTTATTAACAGTCGATGTAATGATTTATAAATTTGTTCACTTTTATTATAAATTTATGTTGCGGACAATTTGTTATTGATAATCGATGTAATAATTTATAAACGTTTTCAATTTTATTATAAAATTGCGTCGCGGACCATTTGTTATTAACTCCTTTGCTCGCGTTATCGCGAGAACCTCGAAACACGAGGTAGCGAGAGGCGTGGTCTGTAGCTAGGACCGAATGTAAACATTGACAGGCTCGGTAGGTTCGTGGCGAATTTTCGGAAATGTTTCCGTCTCAGTCGCGTGTTATTCTTCGCCGTGTTAGGACGAAATGGCTGGACGCGTGCCTGACATTGCCGTTGACCGTGCTACCAGGCTTCTGGACATCGACAGTTTTCGACAAACAATTCGGTTAGTAACATTTATTTTACTTCCTCGCAATTCCTTCCCTGTTCTATTTGCAAGATAAATTTGGGGTGGGTGATAGAGCGGTGCGTGACCAACGGTACGTTTTCTCTAGACACAGAGGAGATACCTGAGAATTTATTTTGTCAAGGAAACTGCTAATTTATATAGCTAGAAAAATAGTGATTTAGACGCGTTCCTGCAACGTTTAACGATTATTTTCGTTAGCCAGACTCGCGATTAATCTTCACCCGTGTTTTTCCGCCTTGGTTACGTGCTCTTCTCGAAATAACCTAATTTACAAGACAACAACGAATCTCCAACGTCCGTTCTTTTTACGTAAAGCTTCGTTTTAGCCAAAAATCGCGCGTTCTTAGAAAACTCGCATTTCTCGGGAACTCGAAGGGTGATAAATCAATTTCGATTACGGATTCGCTGTTGGGAAAAGTAAACTCTACGAGTCAACACCTTAATGGGTATCGGGAATTAGAGAAGAAGTTAAGATTCGGTGCGAGAGAGGGTGGAAAAGCAAATAACCACGGCGGCAGTGGATCAGACGCCGAATCGGTCTGCTCTCGGTGTTCCGCGGTAGAAATCGCGTTGGGATCGGTGTTATTACGATTCCCGGCAGTTAGTCCGATATCCGTGGCGGAGAAGATATATCCCGGTGGCCGGGGAATCCGAATGGACAGGTCTTGATGATAGGCTGGGCGGAGAGTCGGTCCTCGTAACGCCGAGACGCGGATTAGACCATCTGCGGTTTGCAATTGGCCGCGGCTCGTCGAGCAAATAACAAGTCGGTGAACAGTCGCGATTATCGCGCGTACCGAGCACGTGTACACGCGGAGGATTCTCTCCGCTTTAACGCTTTCGAATGGTAGACCGGCCGGAGTACGTTTCTGCCCCTGTTGTGTCCCGGCGACCGGGGACGCCGGGCGTCCGCGTTGGAAAAGGAAAAATGCCGGCTGAACGAGCACGGTCGTTTCATTCATCGGACGTTGGATCGCCGGTGGATCGCCGAGGCGAGCACGAGGTCGCGTTTCAGCGCGTTTCAGCGCGCTTCTCCACGTACGCCGCGGATACGTGATTTTCGCTCGCATCCCGGCCAAGCTGGTGTACGTCGTCGTTTCTCCGTGTACGTGCAGTATACCTCTGCGGCCGGCTGATCGTTATCGTGATCAACGGCACGATCGTTTAGTTGCCCGTAAATTTCGCGGCGCTTCCCACGCGCGGCGCACGGAACCGCCTCGAATGAATATTCAGCCGGTCCTCCGAAGAGTGTGCCGACCTACTACCGAGGCACCGACCTACACTCCGCGGCGTCGTCGCGACGTGTCGCGTCGCAGGTTTACACGCGAGCAACCAATACGTAACATCCGTTTTACCTGCGACCTACTCCGGCCGTATATAGCGTACATCTGTCGATAGCCTCTGCTCGCCCACCCACGCCAGCTTTCAGCGTGCCCTCGCGCGTACGTAAATTACGTCGGCGAAGGAAACCATTGCAGCCCGCGAAAGAGGAAGATCGAACGTGACCGTGTATGCCGAACGGACAGGAACGGCGATGCGTGTGTGTGTGTGTGTGCGCGCGGAAGCCGCGAATCGAATGCAAACGAGCCTCGGCAGCATCCAGCCTGGCCGACTGCTCGCAATCGCGCCACGCGTTATTTACGAGCGAGTCTAGCCTAGGTCTGCGTCGGGAGGTGACGAAACGCGCGGAAATCGGTCGGCGCTAATCGAGATGCTAATCGAGATGCCGGTCGAGATGCCGATCGAGACACCGCGGTTTCCCGGAGTCGAAGGAGGCGGCGGATCTGGGCCTGTTTCCTGCTCCCGACTGCGCGTCGCCGTCTACGCGAGGCCCCGTGCAAGCCGATGCAGTTACTCAATTGCTGCGGTTGCGAAACAAACGGAGGGATTATTGTTTTACTATTCTTAGCCGCTGCTCTGTCGAGCTCCGGTTGCACGAAGACCGGCGCGGAATACACGGGGTTCAACGTACCGGCAAGCCCGTGTTTTGCCATCGCGGAGAACCGCGAGATCGTTCCGCAGGTATGCGCCTCTGACGGAAGGAAACCGCGGTGCAATTTCGGCCATTCGATCCCGAGACACCGAGTAGTTGGCTCCCTCGGGGTGTAGAGGGTGCGAAAGGTGCGAATGAGGGTGCGCGCCTTTTCGTCCAGGTGGTCTCTTCGCTCCCGTTCCGTGAACTTTTCGAAATTAATCGAGGTCCGCTTGGTCAATTACCGGGTGATAAATTACGCAAGGTATCGCGGCTGGATCGTTTGGGCGGGTGCCGCGAAAGTCGGAGGAAGAGGCAGACATTGTTCGTTGCCCGCTCCGAGACCTTTCAGTCCTGCTCTTATTTGCCTACCTGCCTCCGCCGGCAGAGGCGAGGTGATTATCAATTAGTGGTAATTAATGCGGGATTCGAGGCACCGGATCGGCCGTGACATCGCTTTCTGACATCCTTTCAGCCGCCTTCGGACACGAGGCCACGAGACTCGCGAGAGGAACGCTGGCTGGCTAATTAACGATCCATAACGTTGTCGCTTCTCCGTGCACGCGTCGCGTCGCGTCGCATGGCGTTTAAACGCAACGGAGGGAAAAACGAACGGAAGGCGGGGAATTTATTTGGAGGGAAACGGATAGCCAAGGTTTCGCCTGGGCCTCTTATTTTATCGTTATCCTCGCGGCGTACCGAGCTGTTGCGCACCGTGAGATACTGCCCCCTAGACGGCCACGTAAAGATGAAATCTCGCTTTCCCTGATCTACGTAGTCCTGCCGTAGCGGCGCAGACTTGCGCGAACCTTGCGCGAAATTATTCGCGAGCTTGAGTTACGGAGAAGGCGCGACCGGTAGGAATTCCAGCGGGATATCGAAACGAGATATCGCGCCTGATAACTTTTCGGTGGATGAAAGGTAAATTATCGGCGGTAACGCGATCACCGGGGAAACTCGCGGGTCGCGAGAGGCGTGGAACGAGACGGTGCGGTTGCTTATGCGAGTCGCGCGTCGGTAACATCGAAAACAGAGTGGCACGTATCGAGAAATTTAATAAAAGGCCGTATTTCCCCCCGGAAATAGGTCGAGGGGGAAAGATCGCGACGCGAATACCAGGATCGTCGGGAAAAACTCTTTGCCGAGGGTTTCCACGGGCTCCGTGGGAACCCGTTCGAACCGCGTCGTAAATTTACTCGCCGCTCGGTTATCCGCATCCATATTCCACTTCCTGCCCTAAAACGACGGCCTTCCATTCTTCCACGCGGCTCGATCGGAATCGCGGTCACTTTTAAAGCAATCCTGAAATACCTTCTACCGCTCGTAAGTCGTGGATTATAGTTGAAAAACGAGCAAAAACTACGGGACACGATGTTAAGAGACTCGCGCTGCGCGGCGGTCTCGAATAAAGACGATACCTCGATATTTTACATCGGGAGCGAGAGAAAAAGAGAGAGAGAGAGAGAGAGAGAGAGAGAGGGAGAGAGAGAGAAAGGGAGAGAGAGAGGGAGAGACGGATCGGTTGATCTATTACGAAATTATCAAAGCACAGGTGTTCGATGTTTCCTCGAGATAATTCGATATCCACTCCGTCCACGTACGCGCGATAACATCCATCATGCTAGACTAGCTCCGAGGTAGTAACGAAGAACTGTCTCGGGAATTGACTGGAGAGGCACGAGACGCAGAAGAAACGGCGCTGATTTAAGCGTCTACCAGGATTCAGCGAATGAAACACGGATAATTCAGGTGCTAACGACTATTTACGAGGCGGTCGATCGTTGGCGAGATGTCTGCCGGGTGGAATGCGACGAAGGGTTGCCATAAAACCCCAACTATCCGATTATGGTTGCGCTGTACGCGGTGCCCGTAGCCCGGTTAGGTCGCGACCATTCTTTTTTACGTCTTTCATCTTTCGTTCCCGGGGCCGAGGCAAGACCTGCTGCCCAGGCTCTCTCTCCTCGCCTTCTCCTCGCCTTCTCTTCGCCTTCCGCTCTTTAGTTACGGGGATCACGTCCAGTTTCGCTACACGAGTCTTCGATAGAGTTACGTTCAGCTGTATACCTGAAAACATCGCTAACAGCGGCGGCGTTCTTCGTTAATTGTTTCGCACGGTGTACGATCGAGTTGGCGGAGTTATTGGCAATAATTAGCGGCCCCGTATCCTGCTACTCTACCCGGCCCTCTGGCATTAAGCTGTTACGCAATCCGTTTCGGTCGCGCAAGAATTTCAGCCTACAGCGATCCGGCTACCGATCATGCGATCTTCTTGTGTGGCGCGGCTACCGGCTCCGCTTAATACCCCTCTCCGCAGGGCTGACTTTTTCCCCGCAACCGGCATTTCGACCGCCGTTTCGGAGCATCTCGCGTGATTACTAGAGCGAAACTTTCTTCCACCGAACTTAAAGACCGATCGAAATCGATCCACAGCTCCGAGCTATGGCTCCTTCGTTCGGTAACGCTCGCGGCACCATCAGGGGTGGGTCGGGTCGGGTCGGATCGAGGCAACTGGTCCGAGCAGACGATTAATTTCCGATCGCGAGTATAGCGCTGGAACCGGTGGTATCGGTGGTTTCCGCGGAAATTCGAAACCGTTGGCTAAACGATCGTCGTTGTCGATATTTGCTTAGAGGGAATAATTAACGGAGAAGCGAGGAACGAAAGGGTTAGGATAGCGACGACGGAGTCCGGTCGGTCGACTAGGCGAAAGACTCTCATCGACTTTCTATCCAATCAACGTCACACGCAAAACTGTTCATTAACGTAAGACACGCCCCGCTTGTTACAGCGACAGACCGCCATGATATGACACTCGTTTGAGAGGAAGAGCGTGTGCAATCGACGACCAACCACCATGAGGAAGTTACTGCAGTTTTTGGTGGTGCTATTGCTGGGTGTCAATGCCAGACGAACGGAGGCGGACGCCCCTGTGGACGACGTTTACGGCGGTCAGCGTCGCGGCTCCCTTCACAGGTCTAATTACAACAACGGGAACAACAATTACAACTCTCAATCCAGCTCGCCCTATCTGCCGTACCAGCAGCCCAGAGAAAGGAAACCGAACATAGTCCTGATTCTGACGGACGATCAGGATGTCGAACTCGGTTAGTCGTCGTTTCGTTGCATCCTTATCCGTAACACCCGACCCAACTCGCCCTTACGACCTTCACCGACGCGATACCGTTTGCAATCGATACGTCCCTCCTCCTTGAGAAACAAAGATCCTCGTGTCTGTCCGTCCGTTCTGGATCCTTGCCCCGGAGAGAGAACTCTTTTTCCGAAGCTCCTTCTGATGGTGTGTCGCGGTTGGTCCGATCCCTCAGGTTCGCTGAACTTCATGCCACGGACCCTAAGGCGAATAAGGGACGAGGGAGCGGAGCTGAGACACGCATACGTGACCACTCCTATGTGTTGTCCGAGCAGGAGCTCCTTGCTGACCGGCCGTTACGTTCACAATCACGAGGTCTTCACGAACAACGACAACTGCAGCAGCCCCCAATGGCAACGAGATCACGAGCCTCACTCCTTCGCGGCTTACCTGAGCAACGCGGGATATCGTACCGGTGAGTACTGGCCCAATGAACCGGCCGCTTTTCACCCCTCTCGATGACAGAGCCACTCCGTGTGTGCCAGCCATCCGAGACACCGCGGTGGCCAGAAAAAGAGTCACGCGACGCGCTCCGTCCTCGAGGAATCCTCGATACGGTCTCGTGCTATCGGCTCCTGGATAATTTAGACGATCGGTACTAGCTGTCCGCGGTCGTTTAAGTCCGTCCTCGGATATTGCGAGAATTATTTATCGCCTCCAGTCCTCCTTTATCCACGGTCGCGTGTCGTTCCGCCAACGGCGTCCACGAGACACCGAGAGAGAAAGAAAGAGAGAGAAAGAGAGTGTGTGTTCGCAAAATTCCGAGCGGTCATACGCGACGACGGGTTGGTTGACCCCGCGACATCGCGAAACCGGAGAATCTGGCCACCTCCAATTGAATCGCGGCTCGTACTTGCTCGTCTTGCTTGCTCCTAATTGGAGTCAAGTACGTTCGACACGATAAATCCTCGTTGCATAAGCAATTACCATAAGCAATTACCGCATCGAGCGCAAGACAACTACTCGGTGCATCTGGGAGTTTTTTTTCAATTGGGACGAAAGGTCGACAAACCTCCTGGAGCCTCGATTGCAACCAGCCACACGGTTACGAACGGTTGACGAATTTAAAAATCCCGAGGCGTGTCACGGCGGATTCGCCGCGTGGCTACACGCCGTTTTATCTTCCCGAGGCCGCGTCCCGTAATTACGTGCCAGCCGAGACACTCGGGGCCCGTTCAGGTAGGCGCAACGAATATGGCAACGGATTCCCTTAGAATTTCTCGAGGTTCGATCTCGTCCGGCGAGACTCGTCGGGTTCGCGTACGTCCAGTTCGACCGCTATCCCAGCGGATCCCAGCGGATCTTGGCCGGTCGTGGAGAGATAGAGAGAGAGAGAGATTTCTCTCGGCGCGGTGGAAAACAGTGGCAATGCGAGCGTCGAGGCGGGTGCGGGTCGCGTGGAGAGCGATCGATCGATCATCGGAGAACAATAATTCAGGAACCGGCGGTGGATTGAATGCGGATGAATCGCGACGGTGCTTCGATTGTTTGCATTGTTCGCTAGTTACAGCGTCCGGGCATGTGCGTGGCCCTCGTCGACCGCGTCGCGATGATGCATCCCCGATGGACGAGTGGAGGCTCGATAGGATTACGTATCCATCGAGAGCGGTCCATCGACTGAGAGAGAGAGAGAGAGAGAGAGAGAGAGAAAGAAGGAGAAAGGGTCCATGGTGGGCGGACGGCCGGGATTTTTTTTCGAAAGGTCGTCCGATGATCGGGAACGACCGATTAAAGGACGAATCGAGCGCGTTCGCATACTCTTTCTCTCTCTTTCCCTCTCTCGACACCTAGGGTCGTTGGTCTTTTTGGTGAATTTCACCGAAGGCGGTCGGGTGTTATCTGGCTCGAATCGCTGGTAAGGTTTCAGGGAGGAAAGCAGGCTTCTCGTCAGCTGCAGCTGTTTACAGACACCTTTTTGCGCGGTTGAAAACGATCCCGGTGTGCTTTAGCGTCTCGAGATGAATCGATTTCGCGGCAACAACGAGATTTCGAGGGCCCGGCGACCGATCGATCGGCCAAAGAGAATGCGGCCCTCTCAGCGCTCTCGCTCGTGCTCCGTTCGTTACGAGCCACGATACTCGCGGTGGAATGCCGCTCGATTCATTGGTAGAATTCGGGGAATCCTAATTGTAGAGCAGTAAGATCGCTGGATAATTCTCGGCAGCGTGAAAACCAGTGTCTGGAACGGTTAGACGCGAGAGATGAAAGTAACGAAACGTAGAGTCGGCTGGGAGATAAGCCTGTCCAGTTCCTTGCGGTGGGTTAGGGAGGGAGGGAAAGCGAGAGAGAGAGAGAGAGGGAGTTTAAAACACCGAAGAACACTTGTAATTCGAGGGAAAAGGACTTTTGACCCCCGTCGCTCGACGGTAACCGATTAAAGTTTTATCTCTCTAGCCTACTTTGCCGAACACTTATCTCCAAATCTCGTCGACTTATCTTCGAATTACGCCCGGGAATTACCTTACGCTCTTTGCCTTCCGCGGATTCGTTGTAAGAAATTACAGCCGGCAGTAGTTATCCGTTCTCTGCGCTTAATGCCCGATTTAATAACCAATCTAGGTACCGAGCGGAAGGTTCGTTTCGAGATAAGAAATAGCCAGCTGGAAGCAATCACCGTCGTACCTGTTTCACGTGTTCCTCGTTTATTCGTTTCGTTCGTGTTTCCGAACGGTCGCGGCAATTCCGCTCCGCCGGCCGGGCCTATTTCGGGAGACATGCAAATTACCTCGAAGAAACGTTTCTCCCGGAGTTTCTCTCCGCTCCGACCGCGCCGCGTATTCTTTTCTTGTACCTCCAACCTCCCCCCCGGGACACTTTCCCTTCCCGAAATCGAATATATTTAAGGAAGGATAAAACCGCGATAGGATAAAACACGCGAGAACGACGAGGACGTAAACCCACGGAAATCCGCTATCGACGACAAGCGTTTGTTTGAAAGGACTGGGCGCGTATCGGGTCCGGCGAACAGGATCTTGTAAATTAGACCGAACACGCGTCGTATCTCAGTCAACCAGGGGCGTGCATAGATCCCGCGAGAGGCTATCTCGTCCGAAGATTATTCGCCAAAGCGACCGATGAAACCAGCCAGCACGTTCCAATTCACATCGCGAACGTCCACTCGGTCGTCCTCGTCCTCCTCGTCGTCGTCGTCGTTGTTGTCGTCGATCACCGAGAAAGAGGGAGAGAGAGAGAAAGAGAAAGAGAGTGGACGAGAAAAGAGATCACGACCGGTAGAGGAACGCGAACGGAGACAAAAATCTTCTCACGATCGTGACAGTTGGACCCTTCGATGGGTAGACAGGCTCCTGTTGGAAGAGCCCTTCGAGCTCGCTCTCTCGCGCTCGCCTTCCCTTTAACCACGATGCAACCACGTCTCTCTCCTTGTCCGTCCGTGTCTCCCTGTTGTTCCGTCGTCCGTGCCTTCTCTACACCAGCTTCTCTCTACGTACAACCATATTCGAGGAGGTAGGACATTGCTCCCTGAAAGCGGCCAGGTTTCTCAGCCTTTAAGCCCCGTCCACATCCGGCACCGGATTGGCGTCCTTCCAAAAATTTCAACACGCGTGACGCGGCCTCCACTTCCGTAAACCAGCCGCGCGCCCGCGCGCGCTTTCTCGCGATACGCTTCTTCCGCAGAAGCGAGAGAGACTAGCTCGGTCTCGGGACCACGACCAAGACGACCAAGACCACGACCAAGACGATCGAGACGACCGCGTCTGCTAATTACTTCGATGCGCGATGTTTAATAAGCCGCTGCTCGAAGGACGCGCGCAACAACCGATAGTCTGTTAGACACCGGAGAAAGATTCTCTATGTAGCATCCTGTGCAGGTCCCGGTATCGAGAAAAAGCGCGATAATTAATCAATTTGCCCTGCGCCGGCATGATTCCCCTTTAGCCAGACAGCTATCCATCTTGGGTGAAATGAGTTCAAATTACACAGGCATTAAACAAACCTCTGCTCGCGATCCGGTTTGCTCGTGACTGCCGGCTTCTCGCTGCCTTTTTCTCCTGTCTCGAAAATTAAGAACCTGTTATTTTCACGGTTGCGTCCCGGAGAATCGGTGTCTACTCTCCCGGCCGGGGGAAAGAGAAACCGAAAGCGGAACTATCGCGGCGGGGCAGGCGATGCTGGGAAGATTAAAGAGCCTGCCGGGGAGGGTGGGTTCGCGAACGGGCCTAGGAATAATTACGGGCCGTGAACCGCGACGGCCGGCCGATCGCCGGCACCGAGAGAACAGTCACAGAGAGAAAGAGAACTGGTTTCGTTATCGCCGTCTGTTGCGCGCGCTGAGTGTCCCTGACCAGAATACCGGGGCTGGCAGGCCGGGCGACAAATTTTCTTCGCTATCTTCGCAAGAGGATCTTGTCACGCGCGCATACGTTAGCCGGCCTCACCTTTAGGCCGCGTTCGCGACCCCACGTTGTCCGACGGGCGTGAAACTAGACCTGAATTTGCCGATGCTAATTAGGTCCGAGAAACTAGTCCGTGATCGTTTCTCGCGTTGCTTACGAGCCCTGGCACCGGCGTGCATCTTGCCCGGCGATAATGCCAGACCGCACCGGGGCTTAGGCCCAGCTCCGGCGTACAAAGCGCGAAACTGGGAGTACCGGTTGTTTCTCCGTTCGTTTCTCGCGTTACCCGAGATATTCCCTCTCCCAACCAGCCGCAGCCCCCTCGGCAGCCCCCTCGACAGCCCCCTCGGTCGAAGGTCGAATTTCACGAAAGCGTCGCGAGCCAACGCGCCAGACCTTCCTTCCCCGTCCGCGATCGATTCCGCGTCTTTATTAAAGGTGTTCCGTTTGGCGCGCGACGTCGCGCCGCTTCGCGTCATGCCGCGACAGGAAGTAAACGCGAGGCGTAGCCAAGGCAACGGTATTGCCTCGATTGTTCGAGCCGGCTGCTCGCTCGGTCTCGGCTAAAGTAAAAACAACGCGGCTGCGAACCGTTCTCTCGTATCGATCTCGCCGATCCAGAGATAAGCATCACCGGGTCGATACTGGTTGTTGGCTGGTCGGTTCCGGAGGATTCGCCGGTGTCGCGTGGGTGGATGAAGATTTTAAGGTCTCGGAGGAGAGGGTGGTTGCTCGTTCCTCTTGGCCCGACGATTACGGCTGGCTTTACGGACCAGTTAGATCGCGGAACGGAGATAGGAGATACGCCGTGGAGATTACTCGGTCGCGAGACTCGCCATCTCCGATGGCCTTGGATGTCCTTGCGCCACGGTGCGCTGAACCGCGTTTTTAAACGTGGCTTTCACCCTGCGCGATAAAAAACCGCGGCATTCCATTTGAAGAAACGAAGCTGACCCTGAGATCTCCTTAATGCCTGCGCGCACCGAGACCGGGCTTCTTCCAGCGCGCGACATTCTTCTCCGAATTCGAGAACGCCACCGAGAGAACCGTACGAGGTTTTGCGCGAATTACGTTCGAGATATTTTTAAGCCATCTCGGAGGAGCGGGATTAAAGGCGAGAGGGGAGCACGTTGCTCTCCGCGCGTTTCACGGGGCAGTAAAATCGTTCGGGCCTTCTTCGGATGAATTGTTCTGGCAAACACGGGCAGAGGTTTCGACAGCGTCTTTACATGGTGTTTTTTCGCTTTACGATGCCCTTTGCCGGCCGTTGGGTATAATGATAAGGCCACACACGCGCCTGCAGCCGTGCCAGGTATAGAACAGATTCGGAGTTGGATAAAGCAAAGGACTGGAATCGGCGCTCCGGACGTTGGAGGTGAGAACGAGCGGGAGAAACATTCGGTGGCACACCTCGATAGTACCTGTTCACGGGGATATCCTCGCGGTGGAATCGAACGTTCGGAATTTCGCGTTTCGACGGAATTTTTCGCGTTCCACCGATGGAAAACCATCTTTCTGCCTCGGTGGACCGATCGCGTCGTTTTCGTCGCGACGCGATATATACGTATATTGCGTAGAATTGCGGTATCTTAATATAATATCTAGATATATGTTAATGGATCACGCGGGCTCGGTTGAACGTGATCGACGGTCCGTGGATTTCTCTACATCCGCCGGTCAGATCTGCCTTATGCAAATCGGGCACGAAGCTACGACAGCCGTGTTATACTTATTAACCGTTCGTGGCACCTGGATCCCGCTCACGGATTCTCGGAAAGGATATCACGCGACCGTACCGTGTGCTCTAGCCCCTGTTCTCGTTTGGCGTGCAATGAAACGCTTTCCAACGGGAAAAAACTGCGAATCGTGTGTAAGTATACGTTGGAGAACGAGCCTTTTAAAAGCGTTCCATCAGTCGTCACGAGAGGAGAGCTACTCTCGACAAATAGCACGGTTATTAAGTTTTTTTCCCGTTGTTTAGTCCCCTGTGGCCGGAAACGGATCGTGCTATCGGATTTTACGGTTTCGACGAATTTCTCTCGATCGAGCTAGATCTCCGGCAATCGCCGCGATAACGTCCTCGATGATTAGCCGATCGCTCGCGGCTCGCGTTACACGGCGAGCTGGATGGAAAATTTCGAGCGGGTAACTCGTGACTGAACACGAACATCCGCGAAACCTGTCGCGCGGAGGATTTTTCCCACATTTTCGTTGGAATCGTGAGAACGTTGGCGGTGAGACGAATTCTCTCCGCGGCGGAGAGCGTTCGCGAGGATGGAGAAAAGCACCATGTGCGGCGCGCACGGGGGCGGATGCAGCTTTTATCCGAGAGCCGTTTTCTACCGTGTAATTTACGTAGGCTCGCATAGGTGTGCTTAAAACCCAATTTGCCGATATCAGATTTTCGCACGGCGACGGGCGTGCAGCATGCGCGCGTAGAAACGGCCGTGCGAGGAACGCGCGTTTCTTCCCGATAGACAGAGATCCCCCGCGATGAGAACGGCTCGAGAACGGTTATTACGAAACCTCGGTGAAACCTCGCGGATGGTTTTTGCGAAATTGACAGGAACAGTCGGGGAGCGCGGCAGAGTCGTAACGCTCGGAGAATCAGGATCATTAGCGGACAGCCGGTAGTTAGACCTCTAGGTCTACTTTAAACCGAAGATTAGCCGGATTCGCGGGTCAGAGGAAGAGAGACGCGAGCTCCTCGAGATTCGCGGCGAGGAAACGCAGCTCTCGTTCTATCCACGCACTCGATCGTTTAGAGTCGTATTTTCGCATCGACGTGGCCGTGCAACCTTCCACTCGACCGTCTGCTACCCTCGCGAGCCAGCCTAGCCGGCAATAAAGCAAATCCCCTTATACGTTTGTAAGTTCGCACGGTTCCGGGATGTCGTATATGGCAATCGAATAGGTTATTCCGTGAATCTCGGATACAAGGTCCGCGAGAGAGGGAAGAGAGAGAGAGAGAGAGAGAGAGAGAAGCTGCGATGGCTCGCAGAGATGCCGGTAAACGATATATCGCGTTGTTCGACTCGCGTTCCTCGCTCGCTGTCCCATAATTCGCGGACGCGGTACACGTCCGTGGTTCTCTAAGCGTGTTGGAATAATTCTACAAACTGGCCGGCCCATTGTCTCGTTAACGTCCAGCCTCTACCGATACGTCGCACGATCTCCGACGCGGACGGTGCCGGTTTTCAATCCGAGCGGATCGGTACACGAGCGCGAGGAGTCGAAAATTACGGGATTCCGGATTAACCGGGATTATTCGGTCGGAGGCGATTCGGAGAGGCGAGCGAAGAAGGCCTGGCTCGAAAGACGATATCTCCGGTGCTATTCAGCCGTGTAGCACGGACACGATGGTACTAGGATCCTGGAGGGAGGAACCGAACGTAGATACGAGCGGAGATGCGCCGGTGGAGCCGCACGAAAGTCGGCTGGACCGTTGGCCAGGATCCTCGAGCGAGCAACCTAGCTGTTATCAGGATGCCCAGGTTGCCGTTGTTGCTCGGTTGTTGGTCGCTGACGCAGTCGTTACTCTCCTTGTTCGGCCGAGCATCTCGTACGATCCATCGGATCGCATCTGCATGGACATGCACGTGATGCAACGTCGAAAATGAAGATGGAGCACCGTGGGAGGTAGATGTACCGGTTATTAAGCGATAGCGCGGTGGTAGTTAGCCGGGAAACGTTAGCGGTGGAATATTTCCGTGGAATTCGTTAAGGAACTCGGGCCGTAAACGGTCTCCGAATCGTAGACGCTAATGGCGGGAGAAGTTGGCTGATTGGCGGCCATTGAAGTAGTCTAACCGCGGCTTGGCGCGGCTTAACTTTGCTAATCGTACGAGCAGTTCATCCGCCGTAGTTAACCCCGGGGAAGCGCGGCTCGGTGGCAAAGGGCAAGTATCGATAAAGCGGAGGATTTGGAATGGAAAGGATTTGGCGGTAACGATGGCGAAAGGGGGTTTCCGTGCGCGAGGAGGGACCATGAACCCCGAGGCGGTGGTTCCCGGTGGTTCCAGCCGGAAGGTTGGCAGCGTGTGCACACACGATGTGTGGCGCAGGTAGCTCCTCCTCGGGGTTCGTGCAGGTGAGATTATCTAAATTTAAATCGCACCGCGCGGCAGACCAGCGTCGAGGAGCATTGTTCGTGGCCGTGTTGCGGCTCGAGAGGACGCGCCGCCAGTTTTTCGAGTGCTCGCGTGGGACACGAAGGAAAGAGGAGAGCGATGCTGAAGGGGGAAACGAGGGCGGAGAGAGGGAGAGGGAGAGAGAGGGAAAAAGAGAAGAGGTCGAAGACGAGCCGGACTAACGCGGGGCACCCACAAGCTCGCTGCAAGATACACGAGGGTCGCACACATCGCGCGCACAAAAGGGCCCCCACGATGCAGGTGCAGCTCTGCGGATCGGTGCATTCATTGGGCTTTTGCGACCCTCTCTGCGCCGTCGTCAAAAGGCGTGCGACGCTGCCTGTGATCGGGTGAAAACGAATGACACCTTAAGCCGCCGGAACGACCGCGGTCTTTTCGAACAAGGGACGTGATTTTCTTCTTCGCGCTTTCCTCCTCCCGGATTACCGGATTAGCGCGCGAAAAATGCCTCGGGAGGAATAAACTTTGCACCTCCGACGATGCGTCGCGCCGCGCTCTAAGGATTCCACCCGTGCACGCGAACGATTGATCCCCGGTTTAACAGAGGTCGAGCGTGATTCTATGCAAAGCACCCACTCGAATTCCGGGAAATGTCAGCCTCCAGAAATACGTAGGAGTGGTCGCGAGCGAGGATAATCGGCGTTGCGTCGCAGGTGCAGCACAGAAGGCGTTCTTACCCTCGACGCTGGGACTCGTTAACGTTCGTTCGTAAATGGATCTCCCGATGCGGCGGGACTCTAGCAACGGTCCACCGGTCTCCTCGAGAAACCAACAATCGAGGATAAACGAGGGAAGACGAGGGAAGAAGACGCGACGGGGCAGAGATGTTTGCGCGCGGGTAATAAGACAAATCGGGCTCCATTATCCGCATAATCGCGATAACTGCGTAACGACGGTATCAACGCGGGACGGTAGGCAACGCGTAAACGTTTGCCGCGAACCTTCTCTATGATTGATGCCCGGCTAGAGTGGCGCTTATTAAACGCGACGATCCGCCGAGGGAGGGGGCAAAAAAGTGGCGTACGCGTGGTGAAAGGGGTAATTACGCGGTAATGCGGTGCTTTTCAATTACGACTCGTCGGCCCGCCGACGACGAAACGACGTCGCTCGCAGGCTCTTCCGAGAAACTGCCGACGATAATTCCTCGCTGCACACCTACGACGCCGGTAATATTTGTCGAGGGTCCATGAATCCGAAGAGCAAACAGTCCGAGGACGGAACATCCTCTGACTGGTTTCGCGCTTCCTAGAACCGGCCGCGGCGGTGCCGAGCGTTTTTCGAAGATGCTCGCTCCTCGAACGAGCCTCTCGCGTGTCCATCATCCCCCTTCTTATTCCTATATTTTTATTCGTCGCGAACCGGCCGTGATCACGAAATTTTCTCGTAATAACGGGTGATTTGTGCGTCGGACGCGGAGTCGCTATTTGTTATGCGGCCGGTTTTTACGAGCTCGTTAAACCTCGGCCCGCGCCCGGTGCATGCGATGCACCTTTAAATCGTCCGCGCGACGCTCGAAAATCCTAGAAACGGGCCGCGGGCCGACACGCGAGCCATCCACCGTCAAAACGGGGTTAATACCCCCGACGCACGAAACAGCCGGCCGAAATAATTGCGAGAAGACCCATTAGCGATTTGGTTCATCGCGATGTGCCGAATATAGCCGCGCGCAACTTAGCCTTGCTAATTCCGACGGTACCGTTCGCTAATTCGTCCCTCCCGGACACGTTGGGCCGCTTTCGTGACGGGAATCCGGAATGACGACGGCGACGCCGACGACAGGCGGAGGCGTGCAACGAACCTAGAAGCTTCTTCCGATATACCACCGAGGCTGTTATAGAGGAGCTTCAACCTGCTGCTATCGGATTTATGAACCGCGTTGCTTGCAGCTAATCTGATCTAACTGGAGCACCAGCGAGCACGGGCTTTTGTACCAGCGTCTTTAGACTCGGGCTTCCGAGTCTCTCGCTCGTTCAAATTCTTTTGTCATTAACCGACCGCTATACACCGCTGCCACTATAGAAACCTTCTTATTCTACACCGTCTTGTACGCTTATTTCGAAACCACGCTTCTACAACGTCGAATCGCAATTGCGCGACCTTGATAGCCGGCGATACGACCTCTGCGGGAACGACCTCGACGGTGACGCGACGCCTGCGACCTTCGCGCGAGATTCGGATAACCCTGCCGAATGACGCGATGCCCTCTCGTCACGGACGCGACCTCGATAATGACAGCGTTCGAAGCGTAACGAGCGAAGAAGCGGAGGACGCGTGCCGCGGTGGAAAATAGGCTAAATGATCCTAGAATCGGGCGGAATGCAGGAAAGGTGGAAGAAAGTGGGGCGATTCTAGTAGGAGGCATAGCGCGACGTTACCTGTTGCTTCTGGAACGCAGGCTGAAAGGCAGCGGTGATGCAACGGAGCGGCGTGGTCGCGGCGAAAGCGCGCAAACCGCGGGTAAAAATGGAAAAATAATAGCCAGACGGGCCTGAACGGGGCTTGACGGTAAAAAGCCGGGACATAGCCGGCCGGGGTCGGTCGATCGGTCTGTCCGACAAAGCGGGACAAAAGGACGAGCCGGAGGAACCGTGATATCCTGGCGCCAGTCGCCGCTCCGAGTTCTCTTCTCTTCTCTCTTCGGGCAAACAAAACGAACATCCGACGGGGAGAGGACGCCGGTCGCCGCGATCGATGCGACGGATATACACGGCCGTCTAGGCGGGAATATGGGCCAGCCGAGGTACGAGTTCGCGAAAAAGGATGTGCCGAGCGCGAGGAAGGAACGAAACCTCGCGGAATCGCGAACGACGCCCGAAATTTCCTTTCGGACGCGTCTCGATCCGAGACGTCGAAACGGGACACAGCTCCATGGAGGATCGCACGGTTGGAAATTCGAAATTGGACACAGCCGAGACGAGAAAGAAGAGGATGCGGAGGAATGGAATTTTTGAAGGGATGCAAGTAGGAAAGCGTACGATGACAGTGATTAATCGGAATGACGGGACTGCAATTAGACTCGTTACCAGCTGGCTGATCATTATTGCGATCAGCGTTTCCCGCATATGCCGCATCTCGCGATAACAATCTAATTGATATTTATGGCTGCCCCTATGTATTCAGGTATTTTTAGTTCGTCGCTAAGTCAGTGTCGCGTAAAGTGCCCTGGAAAGAGAGCGTGGCAATGACCCCGGGGATGCGAAGTATCGAACGCGATAGGAGAACGGACGTGGTCGCCATTCGATCTTAGATCGGGAATTAAGAATCATCGACGATAGGCCGATGATAGCAAGGCAAAGAAGTTTCCCACCGGTCGCGTTCCTGATCTCGGTCTGGCCCGGTCGATTAATTCGATCGCGGAAGAGACGAGTCTAGATGTCTCCTTAACGCGGTTACGGCACGATATCGGACCGGCCGGAATTATCGATAATTAAAGCGCAATCGCTTAAACGAGGCCGCGCCGATAGCAGACCGGGGCAATAGTGGCTTATGCAAATTTTTCAGCCAGATCAGCGTGATCCTTTAAACCTGTTCCGTGAGAAACGTGTCTCGCTTTCAAAAAGTATCCCGACGGTATCAGTCCGCGACGATCGAACGAACTTTTTCAAACGACGTTGCTAATTAATCCGCAAACTACTTTTTTCTCTGCTCTCCGCGTTGCCCGCTGGCTGGTGTGTCGAAGAAACCAGGTCGAACATCCGCTCGAACCTCCTTTTTTCCCCTGACACACACCGCAGGAAACGTCAGCTCGCGTGATCCGCAGTCGACTCGTTTTTAAAACCATCCCTGCCATCTGAAATTGAAATGTTCTTCCTTCCTAGGCCCTCGCGGGTAGGCGAAGAACCGAGGAGGAATTCCTGCGCGCGGTCGACCAGTCGTAAACGGCGATCCTTATTAGCGGAAGGAGTTAAAATTTCTCGAACCAGCCGATCTCGCCGGCGTTAATGAAAGATCTCGATAAAGGCCCCAGACAGAGGATCGGATTCTCCGTGGCAGATGTCAGTGACCGTGGTGCGTGGCCGTTACTCGCGCGGAATATTCGGACACGGTGGTAACCGCGAGGTCGTCGAAGAGGACGCGCGCGGAATCTCCGCTCGGAGACGCGGCGGTCCGTTCCCGGAAGATTTACTGTTCTTTATATTTAGTCGACAAGGCGGCCCTTTATTGAGATGTCATCGGTTAACGCAAAACGAGAGTAATGCGATTGGGCCAGCTCGGTGGTCCTGGCCCGGCAAAAAGTTGTCCCGTCCACCGAGCCCAGCTCCCTTCTTCGTGCAACTGTTATAAATAAGCCCCGCTTATAGGCTGTTCGATAGCGAAGCGGCTACAGGTATGTAAACGCCGCGGCGGCTACCACGAAAGGGACGGCGTGGTACTTTTGAATTAATTATTCGATGGCGCCGATATGAATAATTCAACGCTGCCCCCGAGATGAATCTAGACCGAGGCGTCTGTACATCCTGCAGGGTTAGAGGGTTGCCGGAAAATGGGATTGCCTTTTGATTTATCGCGAGCCTGCGAAAGGAAAAGCTTGGAAATTCCTGCCGGTGGCACCGCGGGGTTGCCGAAGCCCGTGGGAAACTGGGAATTTCGTTATCCCAGGTGTTTCCCGGCCGTTGTTTAACGGCGAGCCAAGGGAATACCGCGCGAGATGCATTGGTAGGCACGATTCCTTTCTTTCGTAGCAGACAGGCCGTGCTCGGGAGGTTGGGTTTTCGCGCGAGAAGTAGAAAGTCCGAGGTACGAGAAAGTCTGGCTCGTAATCGATCGATCGAACACGGTGGGTTCCGTACGGCTAATCGTAGTTTTCGATTCGAGCATCGGCCGGGATAAAAGGAAAACGTCAGGTAGGGTAATCGATCTGTTACATGAGTCAGTTCCTGCGACGAACCGAGCGTGTCCATAGCACATTAATTACTATCGCGATAGTCAGGGTTAGAGATCTTTCTTTCATTAAGCCCCGGCTGGAACGAGCTCGCCACGCCTCGTGGTCATTACTCACTCCACGGCAACACTCTGATTCCTCCTTTTTGTCGCAAACACGCTCGATCCTCGGCAAACAAACGGGCCATGCGTTCGCGCGCCCGACTGGGAACAAAGAACAACGGATCGGGAGATCGCGAGTCGATCGGCGGGACGCGACGCGACTCGACTCGTCGCGACGCGAAAGATCGATTCCGAGAAACCGCGGCCCCCCTTCCCTCGCGAGTCGCGACGCGGAGGATCGCTGGCTCGAATTTAATCCACGTTATCGCAAACACACGTTTCAGGGTACTTCGGCAAGTATCTGAACAAGTACAACGGCTCGTACATACCGCCCGGATGGCGGGAATGGGGCGGTCTCATAATGAATTCACGGTACTACAACTACAGCGTGAACATGAACGGGAAGAAGATAAAGCACGGCTTCGAGTACAGCAAGGACTATTACCCGGACCTGATAGCGAACGACAGCGTGGCTTTTCTCCGGCAGAGCAAACACAATTTCGCCCGGAAGCCGGTGATGTTGGTCGCGAGCTTCCCGGCGCCGCACGGACCGGAGGACTCGGCTCCGCAGTTCTCGCACCTCTTCTTCAACGTCACAACCCACCAGTAAGTACCGTCCAACTTTGTCCTCTCTGTTTCCCTTCGTTACCGAACCGGCCGGATAGATCTGGGTCAGTTCGTTAACTACGGATCGGAAAATTGTTTCCCAATTACGGCCACTCTGTCCCTTCGACTCTCTAGTTTCAATTAACGCGACGCGACTTCTCTATTTTTTCCCCCGTTTTTTTCCTTTTTTTTACCTCGCTCGCGACAGCTGCGACGAAACGCGTCGAAAATCTCGCGTCCGTTTGCCGGGATCGAGCAGAGGTCGGAGAAGAGATTCTCGGTGATCGCGATTTGCCTTCTTTTCCACGCGGCATCGCTCTTCCGAGACTCTCTATCGCGTCGAGCCCCGGAGATATACGATAACGATAATCCTTTCTACGCGTTAAATCGTGGAACGCGTAGGCGGCGATTTGCAATTTTCCGCATAGAGATCTCAACGATCTTACCATCGGTCTTATCGGATTACGAGATGACAAGTTGGACTGTTAAAGCGGCCGGTGTAAAGCCTCGTGGAGAGGAGGGACGATCTCTCGGGGTAGAACGCGAATCGTCGGATCCGCGGGATTCCGTGAAATCCTCGGCGGAATAACTCGCGTTCGGTGCGGTGGTCGGAGCGACGAGTATCGCGGAAGCGATAGGGGAAGAACAGTTGGCTCGATCTCGATGGGTACTCTTGCGTTTACCTCTTACAATTCCGCTGGACGTGACGCATTTTCATTGGCGATGACGTACGGGTAACGCGCGACCGTGCCATAGACGTGGACGCGACGATACACGCGCTTCCTGACAATAAGAGCTGCTTCTCCGAACGGTCGAGCGCGTGCACGCGAGCACCAGCCATTCGACGTCCGGCGTCCGAGTTTCCTCAAGCTGTTGCCCATTCAGACGTCGTTCCAGCGAGAATACACGCGCCGGATAGGCAATATTCGTAACGGGCGGAGAACGGCGAGACAACAGCGGAGCACAACGGTGGCACGACGGTAACGAGGACGTGGACGAAAAGACGGAAGAACCGGGGTGAATCGGCGGGAGTGAACAGTCGGTGGACGATTTAGCAGAGTGCGAAGGGGCGGGAGGGGCAGGGGGCCGAAGGTGGAGGCGAAAAACGAGAGACACGGAGGCACTCTAGACTAGACAACCGGATAGATAACTGCAGCCACGGTGTCATCGTCGCGTGATGGAGTGCCCTAGACGGGGTGCAGTGTGCGCGATGAAAAGCACTAAAAACGTGCACCCCTCTTGGTAGTCTCGTCTCGCCCCTCTGGACAACGCCCGTTATTGTACCTCCACGATGCAGGTATTATATTCACCTGTCTCTGTTCAGCGAGGAAAAAAAACATATTCTTTGTCTCTGTCCTCGGCTCTGCCAGTTTCGACACTCCTCCTCCTTTTCACTCGCCTTCCCGTTTCTCTTCGCGTTCCTCTCCGCGCCTCTCTCCGCGCCTCTCTCCTCGCCGCACTTCTCGTCGGCCGGACGCGAGCGTACCTGCGACTCGTACGCGATTCAGACGACGACGAGGTGGAGAGAAACGCGTGACGTTCTCGCGAGGGATCTTTTGTCAACGGGGGACTACAGATTGCCTCATTGTGCCGTGTATTTTCGTCGGATCGCTGTTCCTCCCGTCAGGATCGATTCTGAAACGGATCTTCCTTCCGCCTCGTCTCCGCGACTCTGCCACGGGATGCCTCGGCCACGGTAAACCATACCCTTTCTGTACCTCGATCCTGGAACTCTCGCGGGGATTCGATCGAAGCTGTTATCGCTTGGGAAGAAAAACACGGTGCTTGTAAAGCGTCCTCCCGTCCTTCCCTCGATCCACGTGTTTTTGTCTCGTCGTATAAGCGAGGCTCGTTACCTAGCGCGATGCGGTTGTCTGCGTTGCTTAGATATCTTGGTTGGCCACCCCCGTCGGGGAGAGAGAAAGGAGAAACGGGGCGGTCTGGCCGCGACGGAACGATTCACTGGCTGGATTTGGAGGCAGAACGCGGTGGCGGGGTCGCCGCGACCGATACTACTTCGAACCGCCGCTCCATTCCGTCCTTCGTCATCCTCGTTGTTCGTTCCTCCCCGTGCAATTAAAAGCGCCGAAAAGAACAAACGTTGGTGCACGGTTGAATACGACCGGCCGGAACGCGGCGCGTATTGCCGGTGCACGCGAACAATTTGCCCTGATTGAAATTAAGCCTCGTAAATTCGTATCGCGGGAGAATTCTATTCTCGCAACGTCGCTGCGCCGAGCGTCGACGCTCGTCCCGTTGCCAGGCAAATTGCAATGGAACCATCGGTCCCCGATACGCGTTCGTCGGACGGATATTTTCCTTGCCGGAGAAATCCAGTCGGCGCGGTCGCGGACTCGGGACCGAGCGTAACGCGGTAAATTATAATTAAACGCGATCCATAATGCAGGCCGACATCGGCGCCGTTTAGAGGAGTCACGGGGGCGAGGCTGGTCGTTTAATTCCATAACCGGGGTTTTAATTCTACGCTCGTACATCACGCCATTCTCTTGTCGCGTTGTTCAAAAGCCAATCGAGAGAACGAAACAAAGGGAGAGTAGGAAAGAGAGATAGAGAGAGAGAGAGAGAGTTGGTGGGATGCAGCGAAATTAATGCGTGCACCACGGCACGCGCAATTACGCGCTTTCACGACGCTTTTAACTGGATGCCTGGCCTTAAGCAGTCGGTCGTTCCGCTCGAATTCGTTTCTTTTTCCCCGGGATCGAGAAAGATTTCAGCAAAGATCGGCAGGAAATCCGCTTCGCGACTCGGTTCATTTTCCGATCGAGCTTCTGTCCGTTCTCCGCGCTCCTTCTCGTTCGTCTTATTCCACGGTGCCGCGGCACGACGCGCGGAAGCGTCGGTTGTCGTCCGCAACGGATAATACTCTTCCGCACGGTGACGGCCCGTAAATTTGTCGAATCGACGAATATTAAAAGGGATCGCGATGGTTGCGTAATACGCTGCGTGTCGTTCGTGCCGCGTCGACGGCCGACTAACGATTATTTACAACAACGATTTGCTCGGCCGCAAAGAATTCGCGGGAGTTTTTCCAAACTCCGCGCTCGTGTGCGTCGTGAAATATCGAGTAACGCGAACGGAGAATCGAGCGTGCGCTGTTACACGGCTGGCGTATAGTACTCGGAACGTGTTAACAATGCCGGTTGATCGTGCAACAGATACCAACGAGCCGTGATTCCATTGTGACAGGTGGAGTGACACAATCGTGGCGCGTTTCGCGGGCTGATCGGTCACAATTTACTTTTACGAGCTCCGTGGCATTCTTATCTGCTTTATGCAACATCTGATAAGCGACCGCCTTGCCGGGACACCGTATCGATCGAGGCTCGATTGAAATCGAGAGCAGGGCTGGTTTTCATCGGGCACCGGGAACGGACGAAATGCAATTTACTCGCGGTGGAAACGAGCGTCTCCTACGCTGTCAAACGGGACCCGAGGAAACCTTATCCGGGCTCCTCGGGGAATTCGATTAAATCAAGAAAGAGAGCGGAGGAATCGAGACTTAACGAGCACTGGGAGAGCAGCTGGTAGGATTTAAAGGAGTACATCGGCCGTTTTCTCTCCTTCCTTCCCGTCGCGCGTAACGAGGGAGGACGGGAACAACGCGTCAGGCCATTAACAAAGAAAACGTCAATGACCCAGGGAGAAAGCTGGTTTAATCGGAACGTCTATCCATTCGGAGCGAATCAATCTTCCAAAGTTCTCTCGTGCCAACGGGGTCAAGATAAACGAAGCACGCCGCGTGACGTGTGCACTTTTCGATGGGCTAGCCTAACTAATGCAATCTAAATCCAGGTAGCTAACAAGAGCAAAGCACCTTACAGTGGATCGTCGAGACGCTCGCAGGGAAAAGAGAGGCGGACGAATTCCGAGATTCCGAGGCTGGAAAGAGGTTGGAAAGAGGCTTAACCCACGCCCGAGCCAGACCGAGTCGATGACCAATCCGGAACGAAGAAAAAGCGCCCCGATAGACGCGACGGATAAGCATCGCCCTCGAGAGGACGCGCGGACGGATCAACTGGTGGTTTGTCTTCGATTCCACGTGGTCGGTGACGTTGGCCGACGATTAATACGGGCAATCTGCTCGGATCTGGTCGCGGCGTTTCGCGTTAATGGCCCCGTCGCCGTTTCAGGGGGCCCCGTGTGGTACACGCGCGGACACGAGCGGACAACGAGCGCCGCAGCGGTTATCGAGCGATTACGGGCACGCTTATATTTTGACAGCACCCTTTCACCGTAACTAATCCGAGGGCAACGGCGCGGGCACGGAGTTTATCAGAGATTTAGCTGGTATCAAGCGCGGTCGCGTCGCGGCGTTCCGCCTGGGGCACTGTTTTAATTCCAACCAAACGCCACCCCGCAGCCTCGTTAATATCGCCACCGATCAGATAATCCGGATTTATTGTCCGAGTAATTAGCGGCTGGAATTTATGCGGCAATTGCGGTTATTAAAGGGGATAAGAGCGATCTTGCCCTTGTCCCTACGGGACAGGCAGGAAGAAAAAGTCTCCGTTCCCGAGGTGTGTACCTTTCCTCGATTACGTGTTCTTCCACCGATGGAAAGAACGCGGTCACGATCGATCGGCCGTTGGTGCGGCACAGTGACGAGTTCCACGTAGTTATATCCGCGTAGATTTCGCGATTACAGGGTTCCGATGGTGTTGGAATTGATTAACGAGCCGTGGGTAAATAGGAGGCGACGCTAGGTACGCGTAATCGGCGGGATCGGCGGGATCGCCGGCCGAGAAGATCGGAGGTTGCAGCGAGTCGCTCGAGCGAGTCGACTCGCTTCGGGACGACGGGTAAACGGGGAAACGAGAAGAATCGAACGGACAGAGATAGATGGCTGCGATTCGATGGCGTCTTAGATCGTTAATAGCGCAGCAGCGTGAAATATGTCGATGGAGAGACGATGGCCGAGGGAAGGCAGCTCGGTTATTTGTACGAGTCAATTCGAGGCGCGTGCATTCGCCACCGGCCGACAATCGATCCCTTGTGATTCGACGCGTGCTTCGTTGCTCCTCCAACCTTCTTTCCACCGGTCATCGTTGAAAAGAGTAAAAGAGAAAGCCAACTCTTCAATGGACGCTATTACCGACCGCTACTCCTCTTTCTTCGCCGTACGTGGCCTGCTTTCCTGCTTCTCCTCGGGCTTTCCCGACAGCCATTCCGAGCGCCCTCGGATATCTACTACCCTCGATGCTTCCGAACCTCGTTCGCGACGGTTCTCCTTCGTCTCTGCGACCTTGCCATCCCCCGAGTCGTCCCGAAGGGATCGACGCCGCGACACCGATATCCCCGAAGCGTATTCGAATCTCGGTAATTTTTCACGGAACGTCGGACATTCGCGATTCCCCGATCAGAGAGCGGCGCGGCTCGGAGAACGACAAAAGAAGATATCGATATCGACGGTGGAAGAGAAACTCGCGACGATCGCGTTGGTATCGGGAACGAAGGTTCAAACTCCATTGTCGTTATATGCAGAGAACGAAACGTTGCGTCTATTGAGCGGTTCACGCAGTGAAAGCGACGATCCGCGAAACACAGGGAACCATTGAACGTTGGAATAGTCGATATCCACTTTCCCCATTATCCTCTCCTTTTGAAAAGGAACGCGGCTTTCTCGACCGCGGACATTGCAGCTTTAAACGTAACGAAGTGCTAACCAAGTGGGCGGGAGCCAAGTGGAAATAGACGCAAGGCATAACAACCTTTGCGTGTCTCTCCCTCGGCTTCGCGAATATTATAAAAAAAATCGCAAGATTTCCGTTCGATTTCTCGTTCCGTCCGAAAGGAACGAGCGGACACGGTTCGCAAGGAGAGGGAAAACGGCAGAGAGCGAAGGAATAGCGCGAGGGATCGCATGAATGAATCGATTGTCCTCGGTTACTCGGTCTATAATTAACCTGGGAAGCGGTCGATTAGCGTACCAGCGCGTGCAACGACAGCCCGTTTTTCGAGCCGCGCCAACGCCAGAGATGCACGCGCGAAGACAAACCCGCGCGAGGATTTCAGGGATTCGCGATGGCGCGCGCGCGCGAGCGAGCGAGCGAGGAGGGTGGGTGGTGCGGGGCACGTGTCTGGGTGCAAATATAATCGTGGAGTGTCTCGCGGGAAAGTTAAGTGGCCGTGGCGAGCCGTCTGCCAACCAAAAGGCTATCCGACGAAATTAACGCGAATCGTGTCCCTCTTTAACCTGCAGCCACTCCTAGATTCGTCTACCTCGCTTCCAGTTTCCTCCAGCTTTCTTCACCTTTCGCGGAATTGTTCGTTGTTTGGCCAAACGATCCGTTCCTATATATATATATATACCTGTTTCTTTAGGTCTGGTTCAAAGGAGGGGGGCGTTTCTATTCGAATTTATCGCGGCGGTGGTCGGATTCCCGTTGGAACGTTAATTCAACGAGCAGGTTGCATCGGTACCGCGATGATCGCGTTAGGCGATGCGCCTCTCGTTCGTTTTTCGCGAAAATTCAGCACGGTCTCGCCGGAAGCGAAACGAGATTCCACGGGATTCGCGTTATAAGGCACCGGGCAGCCATTGCGCACGCGAAACGCTCGTTTTCATGCACCGTCGACACGCTCTTCTCTCCCCGATCTTTCTTTGCCCTCTTTCTCTCTCTCTCTCTCACCCGCCCGCTTCTTCTTCGCTGAAGTCTCAATTTCATTTCACGGGAATTAATTCGGAATTAGGGGGCGGGGCCGGGGAATTCGATTAAACGGCCTTCCTCTTTTAATATCGCAAGAATGGACGTTTAACAATCTATAATAAGCGCGCGGATCGGATAGGAGAGTNTTTCTCTCTCTCTCTCTCTCTCTCTCTCTCTCTCTCTCTCTCTCACCCGCCCGCTTCTTCTTCGCTGAAGTCTCAATTTCATTTCACGGGAATTAATTCGGAATTAGGGGGCGGGGCCGGGGAATTCGATTAAACGGCCTTCCTCTTTTAATATCGCAAGAATGGACGTTTAACAATCTATAATAAGCGCGCGGATCGGATAGGAGAGTTACGACATATCGAATTTTCCACGTACCCCTGCTATTCGCGTTAGTTGTCTATGAAATTCCGAGCGAGACCCGGCCCGGTAAACCTGTTCCCGCGTCTCTCACGATGGTCCACCAGCAACGGTAAGACAAAGATCCAGCACGTTCGAGCCGAGCGTTCCTGAAGGACGCGGAGGAAGGTGAAGGGCCAATTACCCATAATTTCGTGTCTCGCGTAATTGGCGAAGAGCTAGGTGGGAAGAGGAAGAGAAAGGAGGAGAGAGGATACGGTGTCTCGAGGGTCCATCGCGTTTCACCTACTCGTTGCATCGAACTCTCGCGGCTCGTTGGATACTCGAGATTAATTCAATTTCGCCTAGCCGGCTCGGATTCCGCGGAGAAACGTGTGCGGGCTGGAATCCTAGTTACACCAGCCAACGCGAGCCTCTTAATCGGCCAACAGGCGCACACCGATTCGCTCGGCAACTCCCGGTTAAAGCCAACGGACCGGCTAAAGCTGCCAGAGTCCATCCACCACCGATCCCCTTTTCCACCGATATCTATCGACCACCATTTTTTCCTTCCTGTTTCAGCACTCCGGCTTACGACTACGCGCCGAACCCCGACAAACAGTGGATCCTACAGGTGACGCAGAAGATGCAACCGATTCACAAGCAGTTCACGGATCTGCTGATGACCAAGAGGCTACAGACGTTGCAGAGCGTGGACGACGCGGTGGACCGGGTACGGAGTGATTCACGCGTTTAGCCGCGTTTCCGCAGACACGTATTAATTGAACCTTTTGCCACGGACGCGTCAAGAGGACGAGTTCCGTTGGAAAGGTCGTTTATTTTTCTGCGTCCGCTTGTTAACAGATTTACCAAGAACTGAAAGAACTAGGGGAGCTGGACAACACGTACATCATCTACACGTCCGACCACGGCTACCATCTGGGACAATTCGGGCTGATCAAAGGGAAGAGTTTCCCGTTCGAGTTCGACGTCAGGGTGCCATTTTTGATCAGAGGACCGGGTATCGAGCCAGGCACCATGTAAGCATCGCGTTACGATTATTTTTCCTGCCACGTAGGCAGAGCCGCGTCGTCCCCGGTTCTCGGACCCGCGTCGTGCCGGGAAGTGTATCTTCGTAGGTAGTTACAAGTAGGACAAATAAACGAGCCATCATGAGTCGGTTGAGCGCGCGAAGAGGAGGCGTGAAGTTGTAAATCACGCCAGTCAGATGGAGACTGCTGGCTACATTTGGATAAATTGATTCGCCAGTAGGGAAAGATTTACAGCGGGACGCGTGTCCGACCGTTTATGCTTTCTGAACCTTAGCCCTTTGCCGTTTCTTTTTATCCTCCAGCGATCCCGACCTCTCTTACGCCTATCGACCGCGTACTCTCCTCTCCTCTCCGCGTGCAACCGTATCGCGAACGTTTAAACAGCGTTCGCGGACAGAATGCGGCGCTCGAATGGTACCGTTACCTCGTAAATTCGCACCCAGAACAGCGAAAGCAACAAAGCACGCGAAATAATTTCGGTCGATGAGCACGGCAATCGCGTGTCACCGCATTCCCCAACGAAACGCCGCGTTTACGCGTCCAATCCACCTTAAATCCTCGATATCGCGCTGATATGGATATCCCGGGACAAAATTCCTAATTTCCGAGCTACGCGATTCGTCTCGAACGAAAAATCGTCTCTCGTTAATTTTTAAAATTCCATCTCACGCCTGAAACGTTTCCCGGTAACTTTGACGCGAATGATAAACGAAAGCGGCGAGGTCTAGGAATCGTGAATTTTTACGCTCGAACGGAGTGGGAAACCCGACGAGGATATCTCGCTTACCAGGAATTTCGAGTTTCGACCATTGGACGGCACGCCGTGAGTCACGGTAAACTTTCGCGCGTGATAAACAGAACGCTAATACCGGCGTAAGTGGCCGTTGTCTGCTGGTCTTCTGGAATTACGGTTGCAGCAGCCTCGGAAGACGATAAATTATCCGGGCAAACTACGCGAGGCGAGGACGAGGAACAGACAGTTGGCTAACTGACGGGACAGCCCACAGTTTTGCGTTGCCAAACTGCCGTGTGAACGCGAGCCCTCGGCCATTCGCGTATAAATTGAAGCACTGCCGCGTCTCTTATAAACATCGCGGTTAGATTAATGCCACGCCACGGCGCGAGCCCGCTTCCGCGTGCAATCCCTTCTCGATTTAATAAACGGCGCCTGGTCGCTGCCACCAGGCGGAAGGAGCGTTGATTGGTGTGCGGGATTTTTAAAAAATCACCGCGTATCGCGAACGAGATACAGCTTTCCCTCGGATTTCGCGAAGCTTTCCGCGGAATCTCACCAGTCTCTGTCGAGCGAAAACGGGGTGGATACGTTGGAGGACGAAGCTGGCAATTCTCGCGACGAGCGAGCGAAATGTCAGAGGGTAAAATTGTTTGGTTCGATGGAGCAAATATTATGACTGGTAGGATAACTCGTCTCGAGGTCGTCGTTGAGGTTTTTTTTTATCAGTTGTTTGCTCGAGCCACGTTACGACTGACCTCGAGTCGGAGCCTGGTTGTCTGCGACAACTACCCAACGATCTCGAGAGACGAAAATTTGTTTAGCGTCGCGTAGGAGGTTTCGACGGATATTAAAGACACGCGGCGGAGCGTTATTATGGGCGAGCTCGCGACCCGTTGTCTTGCAGACCTTGGGAAATTGCGCATTAACGAAAAATCAAAGATTCGTAATGCGATAGAGGAGATGAAAGGGAAGGAAATTCGGCGGAGGAAATATCAGAATATTCGCGGCGGCTTTGCCGGGGCCGGTATTTACCCCGAGGGGTTGAGCTTCGATATTGGATTACGATAAAGCATCTATATGACGTTGCAGAGTAGACGACATAGTTTTGAACATCGACTTGGCGCCGACGTTCCTGGACATAGCCGGCGTCGAGACGCCGCCGCAGATGGACGGTCGTTCTTTCAAGAAACTTTTTCAGAAGTGAGTATATTGCCAATTTTTCGGTATACACGCGCGGATCGTAGGTCGGGAAGCAAATTGCCAGGATGAACGGGGATTAATATCGTCGGAGGGAAAATAAACGAAACGAGAAAACCGATTACCATGCGAAAGTCCCGTGGCCGTGATTTTTCAAGAAGAAATTCCGCGTTGCAGTAAACACGGGAGGAGATCAAAGTTTAAGTGGCCGGATACGTTTCTGATCGAGTCTTCCGGCCGCCGAGAAACCCCGGAATCGATCGCGGAATCGAAGGCGCGAGAAGCGAGAAAACAGAACCGGACATTGACCAAGCAGCATTCGAACGTGCCACCGGAAGAGGAGGAGGACAACGCGGCCGATCCGGAGACCGAGCACGAGCTCGAGCATCGATTCTTGGAGAACGACACCGGCAGCGACCAAGACATCTCCGAGGACGAGGATTTCGAAGATTCCATCATCGACGACTCCAGTAAGACGCTTGCCCGTTTTTATCGCGGATTATCGAATCGTAATCCTCGCTCTTTATGCAGCCTTTCCCTATTCGGCACGCGGTTTCCCCTGCAGGGAAGCGTAACACTTTGCGCTGACCTTTTCGCGGCAATAAAATTGCTCTCCGCTTGGAGAGCTGCAATCTCGCATTATGATCCGATCCCTCGGTGAATAAATTACTCGAAGCATCGGTTTACGGTATCATCGTTTCGGCCGTTCGCCGGGAATTCCGGCGAAACTGCGAAATCCGCGAATAAACCGGAGGACAGCTGTTTTATCGCGTGTCCTTGCATTTCGCGCGCAAAATTTCATCGACTCGATCGAATCATCGGCTAGGGCAATTACCACGGTGATTAAGATCGATATTTCTCGAAGCTGGACAGGCTTCGGGCTTCCCCGGGACCTCGAAGCGTAAAGTTTTAATTAGTTTCGACAGCCGGTCTCTGTATCTCGCGACACGGAAAAAACAGCGAAGAAACTTCCTCGACGGCTACGTCCGGAGATTCAAACCGGCGTAATTGAAGCCGGCGGTTAACTTAAATGAATTCTTATTCAGCCGACCTGGATTATCGCGCTAAAAGGGGGTCGAATCCCTCCGGGTCCGCACGTAAATCTTGTCGAGTTTCGCTGCTCGGGATTTACGCAACGATCAAGCTTTAATCCTATTTTATTGCCCGGCGTGCGCGAGTTTCCGTCATAAAACCTCCGGTTGTCGCTTTCGTTCCCTTCGAATGGGCTCCTCGATTGTAACTGTAAAGCGGTCGGGGCCCAGGAAAGTGAATATTCCTAGGCAAACGAGATCCAAGGGAATTAACCGCGTATAACTGTACAACCGCGATCTCCTTTCAGACTCTGATCCGCATCTGGATAACAGGGTGCATCCTGTTCATTCGTCGTTTTCGACCAAGCACGAGCGCCTGGCCATCGAGTGCTCGCGGCCGGAAGTCCAGATGAACTGCATTCCGGGACAAAAGTGGCGTTGCGAGAGTGACGGTCACCGATGGAGGAGGCATAAATGCAAATACGTCGCACCTCCGCCGAGGATATCGAAGAAATGCGCCTGTTTCACGCCGAACGGCGTTGTTTATACCAGGCTCGAGTCGAATGATTACGACGGACATCGATATAGCTTCGGCAGGGACAGAAGGACGGCAGATGTGGCCAGATATTTTGCTAGACGAGGTATTCGCTTTCGTTTGTCAGCCGGTGGTATTCAGATACGAACGACTTTGCCGTGTGTTTCAGAAAAAAAAAACAAAGGAACAGTCGTAGAGATCGGAAACGCAAGGGATATAACCCTCCATTGTTCGAACGTTTATCGCGTGTCAGGAATATGTTCCGGTTCTTATGCCTTTACGATCGAAATAAATATCGGTCGAGTCCTCGTGTCCTTTATCGAGGAGGATCTCTGAAATTTATGATTCCTAATCAGAGAAGGGATCATCGTTGACGATTTTTCTCAGGCAAACGAGACGTGTCAGACTTGGCCAGCGAAGATGCTATTCGAGATATCGACAGGCAGGATGATGAGTATAATGACGGTGACCGGGACCGGCGTGCCATCGACGAGGAGGACGACGAGGACTTCTTCCAGGAACTGAATAGCCTCGCCGAGGATGTGAGGAGGGACTACGTAAACTTGATCTTTAGGTACGAAAGTTTAGAAAGTCCTCGATACCAGGTTGGATAAGCCACGGCTCATTCACGGTGATGGATACGCTCTTTCAGGGATCGGTTTGATAACCGAACCGCGCAGGTCGAAGCGCTCCAGTTCGACAATTTAAACGAATCGGAGTACTCGGTGGAAGACTTCGATCCCGACTTGGATAAGATGGTGAAAGGTCGACTGAACGTCCAGGACGTGGTTAGAAGACACAGAAGGATACGAAGGAGCGTGACGAAGAAAGACACCGTGGAACACGTGACGAAGATCATGGAGAGCATCGAGGAGGAACTGGACGACTTGAAGGTGCTTCTAGTTATGAAATTTTAAACGCTCGATCACGGATGAACCTGTAATCTTTGTTTCTACGCTTAGGCGACTCAAGCACGCCAGTCGGAGCCAAGAAGGACATTTCCGCCGAAATGCTCGGTTCTTCCGCAAGGAGGGGTGAATTGTTCCGAAACCGTGTACCAGGATCCGAAAGAATGGAGAATTTCGAGGCGGGAAATCGTACAGCAGATCAAGGAAATGAGAATGCAATTGGAAACATTAAAAGTGAGTGTGCAACGCGATCGCTTCGTTTAGCACGAAGGTAACTCGTTGTGATTTCAGGATATTCGTCGTCACTTGATGACCAAGCGACCTCACGTTATGCGCGATCCGGAGGATGGGACTAAGAACACGGAGGAACCTCACAAACCGCATCACCACCCTCCGAAGACCCACGTGAATCGTCATCACAAGAAACACGATCACACCAGTACGGTTAATCCCACCGTAACGACTACAGTTCGTTCTACCATCAGACACAACCAAGTCACGGAGGATGCAACCGCGTTCACAGACACCACGGAGAGACCTAGGTTTATCGTGACAGTCGCGGGTAATACCGACGTCGACACGATCACCACGACTGAACCCACCACGACGACTACGTTATCCACCACTTCCAAACCAAAGAAGATCCCTCGTCGTCAGAAGGGACCCGTTAATAACAGAACGGAAGTCGAGGATGAGAAACCGCCGAAGCGGAGGAAAATTCAACATCATCGACGGAACAATACCATTTTGACGAACAGCGTACACGACGAGATTGGGCTGGTGAACGTGAGCGAGACGATCGAGACAACCGTGGCTACCCAGAGCACCGCGAATCACAGGCATCAGTATCACCTCACCAGGTACACGACTATTCCAACTACGACAATGAGGGAGACCACGATTCAGAGGGAAACTCCTAGTACCGTAGCGGTCACCAATGACATTACCAAAGAAACTACGATGGGGACAGGCTTGCAAACGATACTGTCAACGGGCTCGGAAACGTCCAGTCTCGGGGAGACGACGGTGCCACAAAGGACGATGCCTCTGTTCACCAGGATAAACGAGGCTCGTTTCAGAACAACCTTCCCGACCACCGCCACTGTGCCAACCACGCCTGTCACCACAACGGTAATCATACCACCGACCAGGAAGTTTCCAAAGATCCAGAAGAACAGAACGACCAACCTGGGACCTTCTAGGATCGACGTTACCATCCTGGAGTCCCCGGACAGGAGGAACAGGCAAGGTCGGTCATTCTATACGATACGCGATTTATCGGATTCCATTTTACGAAGCCGATTGACTCTGTTTCTTTTTTTTTCTCTCTCTCTTTACGGTAGATATAATAGATATAGCGAACAACAATCGCCGGTTACCGCCGATGCTAAACAGTCCGTTGGAAGCTCGCCATAAATGCTACTGCGAGCCTGACTTCTACGCGAAAAAGGACGAGAAGGAGATCGCGCGGGAAGAAAGGAGAAGGCTGAAAGAGGAACGTTTGAAGAAGAAGGAAAGGAAGCTGAGGAAGAAAGCCAAGCTCGAGAAGGAGTGTTTAACCGAGAAGATGAACTGCTTCGAGCACGACAACGATCACTGGCGCACCGCTCCGTTATGGAGCGCAGGTCCATTCTGTTTTTGCATGAATGCCAACAATAATACCTATTCTTGCATTCGTACCATTAACGCGACACACAATTTCCTTTACTGCGAGTTTACTACCGGTTTGATCACTTATTACAATCTGAGGATCGGTGAGTAGGATCGTTCACCCGCTTAAATTCGGTCTGTTAAAGGAAACTGGTCCGTTTCGTTCTCTTTCTCTTCAGATCCCTTCGAACAGTGGAATAGGATTTCATCCCTGACGACGCCGGAACGTTCCTATCTTCATGACCAATTGGAACATTTAAAGGGTTGCAAAGGGACAAGGGATTGCACGGTTGGAAGCGCGAAGGAGGCGTTGCCTCAACCGCAACAGCATCAAAGGTTCATCTCGAAGAGGAAATACGCTAATTCGTTCGGTATGTTCGAGTGATAACGCGCGAAAGAATGATTCGGAAGATCGTTGGTTTATTCTATACCGTTGATCATTCCAGAGGATATGTTCGTACCGTCGACGTTACAAATTATTCGCGAAAGCGAGCTCAGTAGTCCGCCGAATAAGAGGCGAAAAAAGTTACAAAAGTAAGTAATCCTTTGATCGAAAGTTTTTGCGTTTACCGGTATGCGAAAGAAAAACGATAACGATTTCCTTCCATCATACCGAACTATTATTCCCTTCTAAAGCAGTGTTTGGAACAGACGAAGCAGAAGCTGGCAAAGTAGTTGGAGACATCACCAGGACGCGGTGAATTATCGTCGACATCGACATCAGTACTGATAATTACGATACGTTCGTTTCTCTTTGAACAAATCATCGAAGGATGCGTGAAAGTACTGCCTTAGATGTATATTAATTTCGCGATGCATTTAATAACGTAATTTATTTAGCGATATTTAATTGAGAACGATTACGTGATATTTAATTGAAAACGTTCAGATTCCACTAATTAGGCTCGCGTTGCTCGAGCGAGTATACCGTGTATATTTTTAACGCTATACTTTTTCACGGTCAAATTATTGCGACTAATTGGACGCGTATCGCGTATAATATGCCGTTTTCACGCGTGATTAACAATCGGGAACGATCTAAACGATCCACTTCTTTTTTTTTTATTTTTTTTTACTTAATAGCCGATATTTTTTATAATAATTTATTTACTACTACTCGTCTCTTTAGGTCTCTTTATACAAGAAGCGAATAACTCGAATAAAACGATACTTGCCTAACGAGATTTAGAGCAATTTTAAAATCTTCGATTATCCGAAACTAGCGAAAGACACTTCTTTGCGAAGTGAATAATTGATACCACGTAGCTTTATAGACAATAGATTGTCTAAGGGGAGAGAAGGATTTGAAAGTTCGTCTATCGCGTTAGAGAGCAATTGAATTCGTGACTGCGAACTGAAACGCACAACAAAAAGCAACTTTTGGCACCATTTATTCTGCGCAATTTCCTGTCTTACTAGGAGCAGTATGGAAACATTTTTGACTGCCACATCTAACAGTCTCTGTTATAAAGAAATTTAAAAAAATTGAATGCTGATGGATGCATATGCTGCCATAAGTATAATATATTATAAACAAAGAGTGAATTTCACTTATACATCTGCTTCAACGAGTATCAAAGAGTTTTAGACAATATTTGTTCTTTTACAAATCTTGCGAATTAATTACAATTTAAATACTAAACATAATATGTCACTATGTAATAACTAGATAATTGTCTCCATTAGCATTTTATTTTTTTACAAATATATGTCTGTGTTATGTACTAGATTCTCAGTTAGTGTTCTGAGAATATCTTCAAGATTTTGAAGCTAAAGCAATGTATTTAAATCATGTGAAATAAATAAATAAATACTGCCCAAATTGCAATTCATATACCACTCTACTTAAGTTAGGAAGTAAACGAATTTTTAAATAAACAAAAAGAGGATGTAAAAATAAAATATGTTAAAAAATTATCACAATATTCTTTATAACTTTTAGTTTTTCTTTACAAGGAAGGACACGAATTGTTACGTAACGATAGAAATATACTTATATATGAGGAGAAAAGACACGAAAAACTTAAAAATCAATAGAGAGATCAAAATCTTCATTGTCATCAAAAATGTTATTTGTAGATTTAGTTTCACTGACATTTTTTATTTTACTATTGTTATCAACGTATGATGTATTATTTATTTCCTCTGGTATAGAATTATCATACTCTTCTTCATTGTCAAAAGCAAAATCTTCTTCAATGACATTTTCAAAGGAAGATTCACTACTTATGTTTGAGTATTCGTTTTGCGAGCTTTCATATGTTGCATTATCATTATTGGGATATATTGCAACAGTGTCTTCGCAATTAGTACTTTTACTATACGAAGGTTTGAAGTTATTAAATTCCATCTCCTCTGCAGTATCCAAATATTTTGCCCATTTATTTTCAGTTACTTTTAAGTTTGATTCTTCGGAACGAGTATTCGTATAGTTGTCATTATTACTACTGTATAGATTGAAAGATGCAGTTTCCTGCATCTCGTGTTCTTCCACGAGATTTAGTTTTTGAACAAGAGCACGACAATCCTTTCCTGACCCTTTAAAATATGCCTAAAAATTGTAATTATCTACTACTACCTTGTACACCCACTGTTTCATGATTGTATCATGACATTCATTTTGTGACATATTATAATAGACATTGAAGGTAGCATTTTTCAGTAATAAATAGAATTAACTGACCTGTTTTAACGTCTGCTTGAAATTACACGTTTTACACTGCCATTTCTTCGCTTTTTTCACTATATGGACCTGTAATGTAAACGTATCTCGTATCGGATAATCCATGAAACGTATTACGTCGCAACAGCAATTTTAATTTATGACGTATTGGTAATTACCTGATAAAGTTTGCACGAAGAACAACGCAAAATATTCAGTTCTTGAGGCATATTTCCACAATTTACAAAAATTAATTCACAAATGACACTTTTCAATGATAAAATTATCACGTATTCAAGCACTACTATTTTCAAATTGTTGCAATTTGACAAATCAGTCTGACCAATGTGACGGGATCAAATATTGGCGGGAAATAAAACCGTTAATCTAAGCAATTCAATTTCTGCCACTTCCGGTAAATTGAATATGTCGATTTGACGTATGCATTCCTATTTTTGAAATTTTTATCTAAATATTTTATTGAAAGCGCGCAAAAAATAAAGGAAAAGCTGAAAAATTATGTCTGTTATATCGAGGTAAGAATTCCTTAAAAATATTTCGTCTTATTCGAAAAACATCGACTTATTACGATAATGAATTGTAATTGATTATACCAAAGAAATTGATACGCAATAACATTTATTTTTTATTTTTTACATTTCACGATCACACCACATTTTTCAATGATATATATCAAACTTAATTTCACGTGTATTATTAAATTGTAAATCATTTACTCAAGATTGATTTTACAATTGGGTAAAGCTTCAGTAAGTTCCTTATAAATAGTTTTATTATCCGTAATATATGGTAATCCTTTAATTGTTAAGTGTTTTAAATTTCTGAAATATTAAAGTATCAACTGTTTTATATCCTGTTTTATGTCTTTTTTTTATTTTTATAAATACATATTACATACTTCAGTTGTTTCAACTCACGTAGACCATCTTCATCGATACTTTTACAGCTTATAATTTCTAACTTAGTTAATGTATCTTGAAGGAGTGATAAATGTGGCATAGCATTATTATTAATATATTTACAATTTTCGAATTTCATATCTTTTATATGTTTGCATCCGGCTAAGTTAACAGTACAATGAAAAATTATGATTATTTTCATTCCACTTCAATTTGTTTCACGTCATGAAGTTAATTACAAGACTGACCAAAATGTGGAAATCCTACATCACATATCCCAGCATTATTTGCTTCCACACCTTCGATGTAATAATTTGCACCAGATGGTAGAGCATTATAATCACTTAAATACTCAGAATAATTTTTCCACCTAACAAAGGCTCCATTTTTTAAAAGCCACTCTGCACATGCACGATCTGCGCCAACTTGTTTTATACGGTCAACATCGACTCTTAAAAAGACAGCTTCTTATATAAAAACTATTAATTTACATGCTAAAAGTCAATCAGCACTGCTTTATTGTCTATTGAATATAATACCTATTAAATATAACCACAAGCCAATAAAACAATGGTCTACTTTGATATTTAGTACTTTGAAATAGAGCAGATGTTAATCTGCTTAATGTCTGAAATTAAAAAATATATCACAGCAAGTTATTAAAAACAAAGAGAAATAGATTTTCCTACAATCTTACATAGATTGTCATTGCTCTTTTATTTTTAAAAACACAATGGGAATATTACTGAAGTTTTGGGTTACAAGAAACGCAAATACGATGAAGCAAATCGTACAATTAATTCATAATTGTGCAACGAATCAGTGAATTATTGCATCTAATCATCTAATACTTTGCAATTATTTAGCACTATGCATTGTTTACAATACGAGTAAAGAATTCGTGTATAGTATAATCTTGTGTAGACTAAAGTATAGACATTCCGATAGATGGCGAAAAAAAATTTCTCAGTGGGTAATGAAAGAAATATTGATATTGATGTGAAAAATACGATAGTAGATTAGTAGATAGATTAGTGGTCATTTCATGGCATGTAGGAGGGATATGCACGATAAAAAATGAGAGGAATTTTATACTATATGATTTCAGTTATTAGAAGGATTTGTATCAGTCAGCATACAGTAGACATTGTTTAAGACAGATGTCAGCGACAAACAGCAGTTCTATGGGTCATGCTCTTCTACGTTACCTGTAGTCTCTGGATTTCATAATTGTATGTGCCGCCGGTTTGAAGAGTCAAAACAAACCTGTGTGATTACGCACAACAGTGATTACATTTGATAGAAAAAGTACTAAATAGCAGCGACATGAGTCGAAGGAAAAGAGCGAAGGTTTGTTTTGTTATTCTACTCTACCGCACTTAATATTATTCGATATCGAAGATATTCTTATGAAAGGTGTTGTGTGATGTATGATTAATAAACCGACTGTTTTACATGTGTACTATAACGTGAATCAGGTGTTTGTTTTCCCATATTTCTCCATGTAATGATATTGGAAGATACAAGTTTTTACGTGGAAGACAATTTGTGCGCGCTTACATTAAGTGATACTGTACTGTAAATAAGCAGCATAGGTTATGTTTTGGTTAGACACGTTATTTGTTATTTAACTTATCTCGACAACAATCATAAATTTATACTTTTGTAAATACAGTCGAATATGTCACCCATAAATTTAAATAAAAGTACTTTATGCAACTTTTAATTCATAAAAAGCTGTAGAAACTTTTAACCTATATGTTAAGATAGATTTGTGTATTCTAAATAAAGTTTTGCTTAGAAAAAGATTTATAGTTGAATATTATTCTCTTGATATTTGTGATATGTTCGTACCTACACATAGGTGGAGTATAGAGAAATGGAAGAGAAGTATAATCAATTGGAAGATGAAAATGCTTCAGATACATCGGAGAAGTCTAAACCTGGCCTTGTAACACCAGAAAAAAAGGTTGTGCCAGAGGTAAAAAAAGATTCTGACACAGGTATGCCACAATCTGTCCCTACATCTTCGGCTCCAAAAATTGAAGTGAAGGAAGAAGATGAACAAGACAGTGATCACGAAGATCCACATGGTACGTACTATTTTGTAATAGATTCTTGCAGATAAAATTCTAATTTACACGTTTGATTGTAGTAAAAGAATTACTCAATGGATTGGAAGGTGCAGCATTTCAAAGTCGTCTTCCATTTGATAAGTTGACATCTACGGAAGCTGCTTGTTTTCCAGATGTTTCTGGTGGTCCACCACAGACTCAGAAAGTTTTCCTTCATATTAGAAATAGACTGGTACGTAGTTCAATGTCGTAAAAGATTAAATTTTATCGTTTATAAATCCGTGTTGACAAATCTTTCTGTTTCAGTTGCAATTGTGGCTGGAAAATCCAAAACAACAATTGATAATTGAAAATGCTTTGCCAGCGATAGAACCACCGTATAATAGCGATACTGTGCTGGCACGTCGAATTCACGCATTTTTAGAAAGACACGGTTTTATCAATTTCGGAGTGTTTAAACGACTCAAAGTAATACACGCTCAATGCTTGATTCTTTTTCTATACGAATTCTATGTACAAAATATACATTATCGGTCTTTTATTGCAGCCATTACCTACGAAAAAAGTAGGTAAAGTAATCGTAATTGGGGCAGGCATCGCTGGTTTAGCAGCAGCTCAGCAAATGCAACAGTTTGGCTTAGAAGTAATCGTACTCGAAGCACGGGTAATTATTAATTTGGAATTTTATCGTACGCGTAAAAGATGCGTAGTATCCTGTATGTATGTGTCCGATTTTATAGGATCGAGTAGGTGGCCGAATTGCAACATTTCGTAAGTCGTCGTACATCGCCGATCTCGGTGCTATGGTAGTCACGGGATTAGGTGGAAATCCCGTAACAACGCTGAGTAAACAAATTAATATGGAACTGCATAAAATTCGACAGAAGTGTCCTTTGTACGAAAGCGACGGTCAAACGGTTAATACATATATATCACGTACACATGTTGTAACAATTAAATGTTTGAAACAATCATTTACGAAGTTTTAATATTTTTTCCACGGGTAGGTTCCAAAAGACAAAGACGAAATGGTAGAAAGAGAGTTTAACCGGTTACTGGAAGCAACGTCGTATCTTTCACACCAATTAGATTTTAATTACGTGGGTAGCGCTGGATCGGGACAAGGTGGTAATACGCGACCGGTTTCACTGGGTCAGGCACTGGAATGGGTGATACGTCTACAGGAGCAAGGTGTCAAACAGCGTCAAGTAGCTCATTTGCGTTCCGTATTATCACTCCAAGGTCGACTCATTACGAATCAACACAGGGTGCGTATCCCGATTACTCGTACTTGAAACCAATGGAGAGTACTACATTTTTTTGTCATATTACAGATGATATCAATCATGGATCGTTTGGTCGAACTTAACAAACAGTATAAAGAGATGACCGAAAGCAAATTACAGACACGCGATATAACGCAGGAATTCGTATTACGTTCGAAATTACGCGACCTTCATAACGCGTGCAAGGTATGTTTTTAATTTTACATCTTTATATACACGGTCTGGAATAGGCAGGTTATATTAACGTTTCTATGTAAGGAATGGGACCAATTGTCCGAACAACAGAAAGAGATCGAAGCAAAGTTGCAAGAATTAGAAGCCTCACCTCCTAGGTAAGTTCCGTTCGTCGCTTCTCACCGGATATTTATCAAACGTTTTTTGTCGGTATAAAAAATTTCTGTTCGCTGTTCATAGCGACGTGTACCTTTCTTCGAAGGATCGTCAGATATTGGACTGGCACTTTGCGAATTTGGAGTTCGCCAACGCGACATCGTTATCGAATCTAAGCCTGAAACACTGGGACCAGGACGACGACTTCGAGTTTACCGGCAGCCATCTAACAGGTAAGTCTATCGAATGGTACATTATATAAAGTAGCGCTTTGCCTTATTAAATCAATCGTTGCTTACTTTCACCCGCGCTCGCGATTAGAATTTAGCCGGATCGCGGGTTAAATTGACGGTAATTATTATCGATCGTGCAGGTTGTTCATCGAGATACGTTAAACACGCGAAAACATTCTAATTTCGTGGAGCGTGCGTGATTCGTCGGGTATCCCCGTACAGCGTAACGCGTATACGGCATTATATCGACGTTCTCGAGAAATTGCTTAACCAGCCAGTAGATGGTATAGATAACGGGTGAATTATTCGCGGGTTGCATCTCCTTTACAGGCGTCGGATAGTCTCTCGCACTCGGTGTCCGTGCGGTTGACTTTATCAACCTTATTGAAAGTCGATAGCATGAGATTCCGTGTAGATAGTACGCTATATCCCTTAACCGATCGGTTACCAGAGTTCTCATTATGTGAAATTATACTATGATCATAGCGTGTTCGCTGTGCTGGAGCCTACTAATGCGTTAACAAAAACGAAAGCGGCGAGAAATATGACTATAGATAATCAAGCGGTTTCGTATTTTACACTGTTGGAGGGTTCCCTCTGTTCCTAACTCGCAGCGAGTCCGAGTTAACGGTCTACCTTACGATTTCCCTAATCATTATCTCAAGTATTTACATTAAACAACTAAGCCCGGCCGGAAATAATTGGCATTCCTACGCTGGTCGAATCGGCGCGTTCAGTCGCTCGCAATTAAAAGTGGAAGCTCTGTTGGAAGGTTCTGGGCGTACCCTCGTGACGTACGTTTGCGTTACCATTCTGCGCGGTCATATCGCGTATCGGATGCACGACAATCGAAAAGACAGGCTGAACACGAGCGCGTCCTTAGAGGCTTCTAAGAACCTTAATGACGTTAGTTGTAATTCCTGCGACACGGTTCACACCCGGAAGCCTCGGTATCGTTTCAACTAGGCGAATCCGAAGCGCGAACGGTCGGTGAACGGTTTGCGAACGGTCGGAGAACGGCCGGGGAACGGTCGGCCGTGGATCTCGGACGAAATATCGTCGCTAGTAAACGAACGGTAAACGCAAGTTTAATAGATACCCGAGGTGGAGGTTGCTGGATGTTGCGTATCAGTGGACCGTAACCCAGCGGAATAACGTGGTCGCGTGTGTCGCTACTGCGAAGCACACTCGACTGACAGTGAACGAACGAACCGGTCGAGTCAGGCTCGAATTCCAATATTGCTCCACTGTCGTCGTTCCACCGACCACGCAGTCGAGTGCATCGTGCGAGAGAGGGAACTCGAGCGAGTGAGCGCTCCTTGAGCGCGCTCGCTGAAACAAGAGACGCGCGAGGAGGATGCTGCGCGCCCCCGTTCTTATGGGGCCACGGTGCGCGGCCATGGTGGTCAATTCGAAATTAAAGCGATGCCCACAGTCCATGACTGACGTGCATCGATGATCATGACGGTCTGCCCGCAGGTTCTTCCCGGCGATTAATGAGATGTAAACAATTTAACGGTAAATTAAGCACAACAATAGGCTCTCTGGTGAATCCCTGGTCGAAAGTTGGGCCCGAACGGCGGATCCTCGATGTAATCGGTTCTCCTCCGAGCCTCGGACTCCTCGCGGTCCTCCGCTCCGGTTTACGGACCATCGGTTCCTTCTCCGTTCCTTCTCCAACGAATCCCGGCTGCAGGGTTAATAGCCACTGACCGAAAACCGTTTAGCTCGAAATATTCCTTCAGATACTTTTTTTCGCTTTGAATGTCGCCGACTATACTTTGCCTCTATTTCCCCGGTTAACTTTGGATCGGTGTCACATCTCGTTAGCTCCTCGATTTATGCGTATACGCCGGCCCTCGTGTCGGGATACCGAGATACCACGAATTTCCGACGATACGCCAACATTCCCCGTGTTTTTTACGGGAACACGACCGGACTACATTCCTCCGGGTACAATGTTTTCGTGCGAAATGACGATTCGACCGGGGCGAACATTTGGTAGTAAAATTCACGAACGTATACCAGTCGGGACGATGATCGTCCTCGTGAGCGTCGCGACGGTCCCGTGTCCCTCACCGGCCTGGTCGTATACCAGAGAGTTATCGAGCTTTGTTCGCCAGCGTGGATCGGTCTGGTCGTCAGTGTTTTCGGTCGTTGGTTGTCAGTCTTTTCATTGGTAGGACGAAAACGTAGGCAGCCCGATATTATGCGCGTATATAGGTACACGTAGCGTGTACCAGGCGGAGAGGTGTGGATACCGGCCCCGTGAAGGGGCCCAGGGATCGGCCATTTACGACGTATCGAAGTCTTCTATCCCGTTCGTTGACTCCGATCCTCGCATTCCACGCCATCCGCGTGTCGCTACCAAAATTATATTCTCGTAAACTCCACTTGGCGCGCACCTCGCCGATCTCTTGCTTCTCCCAACGTCTGACAGCCTTATGGCAAAGGGTTACAGGAACACGGTTTCGTCCGTTCATTCATGAACGCCTCCTCGATCGACGCCCGTCGCTGTTTTTCGGAGGAAACTTTCTCCACCTTCTCTCCGCCACCCCTTTTCCGCGCCGCTCTCGAGGCGGTCGGCTCGCCGGGCCACGACCGGGCCCACGACCAGGCAAACACCAGCACGCCTCTCGAGTATTAATCGAGAAAGTTCAATCGAGTCTTCACCTCTGGCTGGTGACTCCGAAAGCGCATTGACCGTTCGAAGACCCGACGGAAGATAAATCGTCGGTGGATGGATACCGACGGTGGAAACGTAACGATTTCGTGGCGGCGGTTTTTTCCGCGGCGCCTGGCCGAGCCTCGGCGCGGAGCATCTAGCGCGGAATATTTACGGGCGAGAGAAGAATCCGGAGTATCTAGGCTGGAGTTATTCCCTCGGCCTCGGAGAGATCGAAATCAGAGGACGGAGTTAAGGATCGGCGTTCGTTACGACGACCTGCGACCAGCTCCGTGCCGCGTTTCGTATTTCCCATAATAGCGTTCCGGTCGGTTCTTTGGAAAATTTACGAACCGAGGGGGAATATCGGGGCCCTCCCGGTCGGGTCGGAGGTGGGAATATAGGAGAATCGGGATGGAATCGGAATGGAATCGGAATGGAATCGGAATGGCGCGCGGCTTAACGAGCTTTCGCTTTCGATCTCCGATCGATTTCGGGGAGCCGAGATGTTACTCGAAGCGTTGGGGAAATAAACGGGACGGGTGGCGCGGGGATCCGGCTCATTTGCCGAAACAAGCTCCACCGAAAAAAGTGTAAAATAGAACGGTGTCGAAACGCGTCGCCCAGTGTTCTTTGGGTCCGAACGACGGCGGCGGCGGAGGCCAGGGAACGGAGCGAAGACGCGGTCGTGGTGTTTCCTCGACAGGACGAAAACGTAGGCAGCTTAACATTAGTTGAGCCGAGAGCTGGATGGCAGAGGGGGCCCCGAGTGGTAATTTACGAGGTATCGAAGACCTTGTACACTCCTACCCGCCAACGAGCCGGCCTCGCCCCGCGGAATCCAGTCTTGGCCTTAACGCACCGATACCTTTCCCATGACCACTTTCGGCCTATCTGTGCACACGCGGTGTACACACGTACACCAGGTACGGCTGCCTCTCCGGCTCGATGTTTGTGCCTTTACCATTTACAGTGCTCCTCGTGTCGACGACGCGGTAGGGTACCTTGTCGATATAGTCTATCTGGGCCTGTGCTGCGTGGCTCTGGCTCCGTGATCCGCGTGATTTCTCTTCTTAACGTCACCTATCGCCCGTGAAGTGTCAACGAGGCGATTTCTTAGCGCCGGCTTGTTCCTTTGCCCCCACGAACAAATGGTTCGCCGACACGCGTCCCGGATTAAGTCCTCCCGTCTCCGCTCCGTCGATACCTTTCCACGCTTCCTGCCTCCGCGTCCTTTTTATCCCTCTCCTATACCTTTGTTTCTTCGCTCGAGATCTAGTCCACCATCTCTCTTCTCTCTCTCACCCCCCTCTCTCTCTCTCTCTCTCTCTCTCTCTCTCTCTCTTCTGGCTCGTTTCCGTGGTAGAGGATCGATCGAACGAAGCTAATCGCGGTGATTAGACGTCGTTGGGTAATCTCGACTGGATGATAAGTCGACTCAACTGGAGCACCGCGTGTCAGCATGAAATGTGCCGGCTCGCGGTCGTAGCGTAATTAGGTCGTCTATGGGACATTAGATCGTGATATACCTGAACGAGAGACAGACCCTGGTCCCTAGAGGTTCGGAAGATGGGCCGATAACGATAGTTCGGCGTATCCTCGAAATCGTTGATTAATAACGTCGTCCGGAAAACGGGCTGGCTGGTAATTGAATCGTCGGAACGGTGGCTTTGTTAACGAGAAAGTCGTGTAGACCGAGCCAGCAGCCGCTCCGCAATTACCTCTGATCCGCTTTATTTATCGGTCGATTTTATTCGTCGCGAAAACGCTGGCCGCGACCGGTGCGCGTTCCAAGGTAGAAGGTGTTAAGTGGCGTGGCGGCGATTAAGTATCTTCGTTTTCGCGGCACGTGGGTTAATCGACTTCCGAGCTGTGTCAACGGGACTGATTTACGCTTGGAAGCCGGTGGATACATTCGCGGCGATAACAAAGCTATGCGCGAGCGCGCGCGCGAAATGACGCGTTTAAATTTCCAACGCGCCGGCCGAGAGTGGATTTCCTTGACGCTGGGCGTTAAGTCGCCGATAGATGTACCGGTAACGTACTCTTCGAGTAACTTAGAGGTCGTGAAGTTGTCGAGCCGACGAATTATTTCCCCGTGCACTCTCTATAACCCGTGTCGTCGATCCGTCCTCGGTTATGCACGCCGGTACACGCTCGGGGACGCTCGGATTCGTAGATCTCTCTCCGGCGCGACACTCGCGCGTGTACCCGGATACCGCGTCGTCCCGCGTCGTCCCGCGTCGTCCCGCGTCGCACCGCGTCGGTCGTTTCGTGCCGAATTTCGTTCTCGATTAGCCGGCCCGGCTCATCGATCATCCGTCCTGCCTGATCGCCGTGTAGGCGAGATTATCGCTGCCAGCTGCGAACCCTTTCGTAAGACCCGCTTTCCGGGGAATGTTGATGAACGCGGTAGCGTGCTACGGAAAGTCTCGTTACGTTCACCCATGCAGCCGAAAGGGTGTCAGTCGATCTCGCCGGGCTGACAGTTGCAACACGTTTCGTTCCTACGAACAATTTCCGATGGAATGCGTTCCGTGTACCGTCGCGCATTCCGAGGACCAATCCGAGCGCCGAACTGGCACCACGGCACCCCAGGGTGGCAAACGCCTCACATTTCCAAGGATATTTTTCCTCCCCCATCAACCCTCCCTTCGTTTCCCCCCTCGCGTTTAATTACACTCGTTTCCTCGATCTTAATTAGGAGTCCGAGCTGGACGGATCGTGGTCGTCTTACCGGCGTCTCGACGACCGGCGTAACGACTGGCTTATGTTGTCCGGATAATTCGAAGGCGAGGAACGGGGTGGGTTCTCTGGGAGGCGGTGGTCGCGAGCGGAACTGGGAAGCTGGAATTGGCGCTCGGACGATATCGCGTACCATCGAAATCGATTCCCAGGCTTTGCAGCCGCGATACCTAACCAGTCGGTGTAAATTCCTCGCGTAAAGCTCGCCTAAACGGCGGCGTAATGGACGAATACACGGCGCTTACGGTTAACGCGTTTCGTTAAAAGAGGTTTGCTAACGGCGACGATAGGGATCAACGCGCGTTCGTTTATTCGCGTCCGCTCGCGCCGAGTTTCCCGCGTTTTCTGCCGATACGCGAAAACGTATTTTCGGGATCGTATCGCGGGACATGTTAATAAGATCGCGTCCCGGTGTTCGCCACCGCGACCGCGAGGACCACGACAACGACGCCGCTACATTTTTCAAATTAATGCCCGGTAATCTTGGCTGACAATCGTTTCAAAAGGGGATTACGTGACGGGGTGACCGAGAATGATTAAACGGGGCCCGGCTACGTGACGGAGAGAAGAATGACGGTGACCATTATATGTTAATGTCCGGCCACACGCCATACAACGATTACGCGGCCTTTCAGCATCCTTCGCGGTGCATTTGCGCCGACTAAAAACTAGTATCCGCTCGGCCGCGGAGAGTTTTCGCGGGGTATTTATCTTTTCACTTAACGGCCGCGATGATGTCTGTTTTCGCGCGCGACTCGCGCCGCGCGGCCTCGGATCTACCATTCACGCTTCCTATCTCGGTAAATACGTCTTCTTAAAACTGCGTATTTGTCCGTGATTTTTCCAACCTCGCCTACGACCGTGTCGCGCCACGGCGTCGCGGCCACGGCGTCGCGACCATGCCGGGCACTCGATCATCCGGCGCGGGGGAAGCTGCCTCGGTTTCGTCCGCGGTCCTCTTTTTTCCGACGGGGTATAATTATAGCAAAGGGTTCGCAGGGAGAGTCCGAGGCCGAGGCCGAGCCCGGGCACACGAGGTCAGTCGAAATAATTTCCAGTGGAAATTTAGAGCAACCCCGAAGGAGCGGACTGATTTAGCAGATGGCAGGGATCGGTGTCGCCTGGAAGGCAGCACCTGGTGACCAGCCGCTTTCAATCTGCCACCCTATGCTGCTCGTAAAACTTAGCTGGCCGCTCTAACGACGGTCATTAAAGCGGCGATAGAAAAGTTTGGGACGTGCATCGTTGGCGATAATTAACGATCGACCGAGTGTATCCTCGTGATCGTGAAACATTATCCGCTGAAAAACCGATGTTTATCTCGATGATGAATTCGAAGTACCAAAGGCCTTGAAAGGGCTATTAAACCGGAAGCCAGCGGCAGAGGGCGCGCTCTTAATATCGTTAATGGCGTCCAAATTTGCCGGGAGAATTACCTTCTTAAACGATAAATTCACGGGGAACAACATCGAAATTTATTACGAAGAAATTGCGACGTCCATTAATCTTTTCCCCGGCCTCGGTACCCCTCGGTAGCGTTTCGGCCGGGACGCAACAGTTTTCACCGTCCATCGGGGTCTCGGTTCCGCGCCGGTTCCTCGTATTTACCCGCGTATGCTAAGCGGATAGAATTCGATCCGGTGTTCATGTTTTATTTAACAGTTTCTCGAAAACGGCCGCGAAACCTGGAAACGCGCCTCTTCCCGCCTCCATTCCTCGCGCCTTCGATTTTCTTTCGTCGCCCTGCTCGTCGCCGCTTTGCTCGCCGTCGTCGTCGTCGTCGTGCCACGCGTAACGATAAATATCAACGGTTAATGTCGGTCGACTGCCACTAGCGAGGCTCGTTGCAGAGCGAAACTCTATCTGTCGATAGGTTAACTGCTGACCGTAGGATTCGCCGATCGCGCGGCTTCCTGGCTCGTACGATTCCATTCTTATTAGCTCCGATCTCCGCTCTCGCTCTCGCCAACGAACAATACCGCGTGCGGGCTCTCCTCGCGATTACGCTCGTCCGGATCCTCGCCAGGACGAGCGATCGTTAACGTCACGGTTTCCGCGAGCGTTTCTGCGCCTCCGGCTTCCGATAATCGCGTGGATCAGCGCGTTGACCAACCGCGGAAACGCTCGAAGCCGCGAGATGTTTTCTCCGTGCTATAGAACGAACCGCGTTGCCATGCCGTGCGAAAAGAGAGGAAAAAAGGAGGGAAAATGACGAGGTAACCGACGGCACGGCACGGCGCCGTCTCGATTTCTTCATTTTCGTTTCGATGGGACAATTTACAGGTAGAAAATCGCGCGATTAATTGCGCCGTTAGCCGAGATTACGCTGGCGATGCACGTATCGTTTACCCGGTCGTACGACTCGTTTCTTACGAGCGGCGGAGACGACCTCCGGCCAGCAAGCAGTCTCGCGGAGCGGAGCGGAGCAGAGCGAAAACGCGAGCCAGCCGAGAGTAGTTTTAGACCGGCGCTGATAAACCGTCCTTGGGGAACGGGTCCCGATCGCTTTGTCGCGTCGTCTAGGTTTACGGGAGCGGAGATCGAGTAACTTGGACGGCCTCTTCTCGGCTCTCGCCTCGCAGCCTCTTTTTTCCCCTCTTCTTTCCCTCTTCTTCGATTTTCTCCCGTTCTCAGGCTCCCGGTTACCTTTTCTCGCGAGATTCCAGCCTAACGCCGTCGTTCCACGGTCCTTCCAGAGATCGATTCCTCCTTCGATGGAGAGAAAGAGAGAAAGAGAAAGCAAGAGAGAGGGGTAATCTCGGGAGCGTTGTATCGCGATCGGGAACGCTCGCCGTAAACGTTCGTTTCGACGATCCTTCGTTCGAATTGCAACGACGCTTTCTCGGAACGACCGTTTCATTAACACCTTTCCGACGTTTTTAAACGCGAAATTTACATGTTCGGTCCAGCTGTTTTACGGGCATGACGGCTTAAACTACTCCATAAACACCCCGACGCGCTTCCTCCGGTCCCGTCTGATGCGTGCGAGATAGACAAACGAGACTTTAACGAGTGCCTCGTGGAAGCTATCCAACGAGTTTCCACGGACGGCATTAACGCGTTTAAATCGTTTAAATCATCGTGATTCCTTTGTTACACGGGCCAAGCGTTGCAGCGTATAACAGCGTATAACAAAGTACGATCGAATCAGAGAGGGTAAACCCTGCTGGTACCCGGCATTCGCGCCGTGGTCCTTACAAGCGTCGTTCTACGCGTCCGTTCTACGATTCCGCGTGTCGTGCCCGTTTAACACGGGGCCCGGTGCCACGTTCACGTCCAGCTCGTACGAACGGATTCTTATTACCCACCATCCCGTCGCGTCGTTCCCACAATGAAAATGCGCGTGCACGGCGAATAGTCTGGCCGTTCTGTCGATAATAAACTATCCAACGCGCCCAAGGAGAGTACCCTGATCGCTTTGTCGCGTCGCGTAGGTTTACGGGAACGGGGATCGAGTAACTTCAACACCTCACCACCCTTTTTTTCCCCCTCTCTCCTCTTCTTTTTGTTCTTCAATTTTCTTCCCTCTACTCCTTCCCCTTCTCCTTCTTCTTCTTCTTCTTCTTTTCCTTCTTCTTCTGCTTCTTCACCGCACCCCGACCGTCTCTACCCTGCGTCTTCCTCCGGCTGCTTCTCTTCGGTACGGACCACCGATCGCTCGGTCCGGTCCTCGGAGAAGAGGGCACACACCAGGACGGTGTTAAACAGAGAGAAAAACGGCGATAGGGGAGAGCGAAGGGGTGGAAGGGAATGAGAGAGAGAGAGAGTAAAGAGTGTGCGTGTGTACGTGTGCGCGAGAGAGGAGGAGAGACGAGCCAGCCAGATCGGCTGAGATGTAACTGGAGAGCACATTACCTGGTATTAAGTCACCGAGATAACTACCTGTGTGGGAGGTTCCGCGCACCAGACCTCGTGTAAAATACGACGACGCGACCGCGTTGCTTGCTCTTCGTTTTACGAAATATTCTGATTTTTTTCACCGGTGTCAACGAGCCCCTCCAGGAAGCGCGTAACGCCCGGTGAACGCGCGGACCGGAGCAAACGGCGAACCGCCGCGAGGAAATATACCGCCGGTGTCCTTTCCCGATTTATATGAAGCATCGCTGATGTACCGATCAGCGTACCGAGCCGTGTAACGCGTATTTCTTCCGCTTACCTTTCTTTCCTCCTTTTTTCTCCCCTCTCCGTTTTCTCGGCTCTACGCTGAATTTCCTCTCTTTACACGCGTGGGTCGTCCTCGGGTTCTCGGTTCGCGTCGCTTGGAAATGCACGCAGACCGGCGGCGCGGCACGCGGTCTTTCTACCGCGACGCATGACGAGGCGTGAAAACGCGATTCCCCGTGTCTGTTCGGCGTTGCCTTTTCCTTCGATTCGGCGGCGGAATCGGCGGAAGGAATCGGTGGAAGGAACGGAGGAGAAGAAAGGACAAGGCCTCGGCGTGGTAGCTTGTTCGGGATCGTTCACCGGATCGGCTCCCTCCCTCGATTCGGTCGACCGTCGGTGCTTTTTCATACGCGAGATTCCTCGCGTTGGTTTTCTTCTGGCCGAGGAAGAATCACGGGTTACAGGAAACGTGCGCGACGCACACACGGGTGGCGTACTGGAATTTGCACGTTTATTGTCGCATTAATAATTCATGGTGTTGCGCAATTTTTAATCAGCTGCCGTCTGCCATTGATTGATGCTGCCCTTGCGCCCCCATGGGGCTCGAATTTACATACAGAACGAAAAGGAAAAGTATTGACACGTGATACGTTCCTACCAAACAAGCAGCAAAGTCCAATCGCACGTCATAATGGCGCCGTTTTCTTTCTCCCTCTCTCCCGCCTTCATTCTTCCCTCAACCGATCCTACTCTCCTTCTCCCTCTTTCCCGTTTCTCGCTCACCTTTCTCCCTTTCATTCTTCCCGGCGTCTCGCTCCCTCGCAGTCCTCGGTCTCTCTTCTGCCTACGCCGAGGGATCCCACAAAGAAGCTAACAAATCGGCCGCGGTGCAGGTGAGGCTTTTTATTAAAAAATTTTTATTGCACCCCGCGCAGCAAAGCATACGTCGTCGTCGTTTGGGGCTCCGCTCGAAAAACCTGTTTGCTCTGCCGCCACCATCACCACCACCATCGCTTCCTTTCACGAGATATTGCTTTACAATACTATATTATATTGCGCGGTACGTCGAATTTCGCCTGTTTGGATTTAACGAGAGACTCGCCGGAGGATCGCGCCGCCGTCGCCACCGATCCTCCAGGACCTCGTGTCCTTCCTTCCCATCCACGCGCGCCAATCTTCCGCCACGGTGTGTTTCGGCAACCGCACCATCGCGGGCCACGCCGTTACTCATCGTAGCGTACGACCGCGCCAACCATATCCACCTTCATTTTTTATTCCTCCTCTTCTACGCCGCGCCGAAATTCCCGTATCCCCGCGCTAAACTCTGATTACATTCGGGATAATATCGGACGATCGTATATATCGCATAATGGGACAGTCCCGATCCGCCTCGAGCTCGACAGCCTCTGCTACGCCTTTACGGTCGTTCCCGATCTTTCGCCACCGTCCTCTGGCTTTCCGAATAATTGCAACGTCACCTGTCGTTGTCCTCGAACATCCATCCGAATGATCCTCTGGTTTCCCGGTGATTGTACCTAATTTCGGGGAAATCTCGGCGAAATCGCGGCAGCACCGGGACAAATTCGCAGAGAGGGAGAAAGAGGTAGGGAGCGGGTTTCTTTTCGGCGATGCAAGTACAAAGTACGTGGTTCGTAGGTGTAGACGCGTCGCCATTAATCTTGCGAGATGCCCCTCGCGTACATTGTCCACCCCGGGGCCGCGGTTCACCGTGCAAAAACGCAGCGGAATTCTAGCAGGGGATTGGCAACTTTTTTCCAATATCCGTGGCTCCAAGCCCGAATGACCGTTAAAGCAAATGCTAGGCCCTTAAGTTGCCATGGTATAACCGGCCAACGCATGTAGAGACAAACTTTATGGCTCTATAAATTGTTGTTTCGGCCCTCTATTGTATATCTTTATTGACCTCCGCGCGGCCGTACCAGTTAACCGGAATGCCATTAATAACGGAAATGGATATTCGATTAGCTGCATACGGAATAAAAACGTTGGCCCGGCGAGAGAGTTTCCAGGGTAAAAAGCTGCCGGGACTATTTAATAACGAAAGCGTGATCCGGGGGCCGCGTCGCGGTGAAAATTTACCGTGACTAGACTGCCGCGGTGACGCGCGCGACCGGAGCTGAGCGGAGCGAGCGGCCAGGAACGGGGTGGCAAAAAGCCCTGGGATTCGTCGAATGCCGCGTTGCTCCTTGACTAAACGAATTACTCGACCGTGCTACCGATGAATCCGCTCCCCTTTCACGATCTCGCGGAACCGATAAGGAATTCCTTCAAAGGACAGGGAAAGCCGGGACATCGGGCCGATCCACACCACCGGGGTATACCTGAGAAATTTCGGTGTCGGCCGTGTCGATTTTTTCCCCCTCTGCCAACGGGCCAAGGTCGGCTCGGTATTCAGAAAATTTCTTTACCGAAAAGCGTGGACGCGTTACGAGTAGGTAGTCCCCTCTCGGTAGACCGTTTTATCTCGATAGGATCGGTCTCTCGAGCGCGTTCGAGAGAGCGAGAGAAAGAGAAAGAGAGGCGAGAATCACCTGCGACCGGTAGACCGAAGAATACGTCTGGAGGATACTCGGTTGGACCCGCGAACCGGGTTGGATCGGGTTCGCGACCCGAGATCGCGAGTAGCCGGTGATTTCGGGTGCTTGGCCCGGGGTCCGGCAATCGAGAAAATCGCTAGGTGTCGGCCGGGTGCCCGGCGAGAGGCAGGAATCGGGGGCGGACAGCCGGGGTTGTGTGCCATTCCGCGGATTATTTGTACGCAATCTGTAAGCGGCGCGGCGCGGGAACGGGTCGTGGCTGGCCAGGACGCGGAGGCAGGGAGGATGGAAAGCGACAGAAAGAGAAAGAGGATGGAAACAATTTCCTGGCTGGCGTGTCGGTGCGTGCGCGGGCTCGCGTAACACGGCCCGCTCTGTCGAGAGGGACGAAGAGGGAGGAAGAGGGGCGAAGAGGGAAGAGAAGCGGGAAGAAAGGAGGCGCAGCGTATATGGGGAAAGGTTGGCGGAGGTAGGGTAAAACGCGGAGGGAGGAACCACCTCGGTGTGTGTATCGTGGAACAGGAGAGAAGGAGCGTGAGTCGCCTCCGGTTCTCCTCCCTTCGTTCCACCACCGCGCTCCCTTCGTTTCTCTCTTTCTCCCCTGCGTTCGCTCAAAGCTCCGGGCAGGTTCTCAGAAGCTACCGGTGCTGGAGGAATCCGCGTGGAGCTGGATTATACTGCCAAAGGGTATATTTATCGGGCGAGAATGTATGCAGAAGCGCGGACATCGGCACAAAGGGGCCGCCCCTGCGGATTTAGCCTTGACGCAACTCGCAGAGTGGACTCACGGATTCGAGGCTGGCCGCACTCTTGGGCCGCGCTCCTCCGCTGGCCAGACTCTCCTCGGCCATCCCCGGGTAATGGATTGCCCAACTTTCCTCTTCTTACGGTTACGTTTCTTCTTCCGAACGCGGCCCACAGACCCCTCCCTCGCCGGTACTCGCGTGCGTGCCCTCCGTCCACGACTATGAATCGTTTTTATTGATACGTTTTATTGAACCACTTCATCAGACCGGCGCGACTCTCTCTCTCTTTCTCGCTCCCTCCGTCCCTTTCGCGCGTACACGCTCGCGCGTACTCGCGTGTCTCGCGGATACGCTACACCGAATAGCTTGGAGTAAACACGGCGAACTCGAGGTCGGGGCACGGAGCCGATCCTCCGCGACTTTCCGCGGAATCGTCTCGGATGAAGCGGTCGACGTCGAGGGTAGCGTTCTAGCGGTCGCTGGCTTACCGATACCAACCGATTATGAGCCCTGTTTATGGGCGGAGGTATCCGAGGCCGCGGTTCCATCCGTTATTTTCACACCGGCGCGCGGAGATTTACACGGTTACGTAGCGAGAGGCCCCCCGATGAATCCGTCTCGTAAAACGCTCAATGGGACGAAGCCGTTCGTTTGGTCCCCGGTAATTGCTCGTCGGCTCTGCCGGTTCCCTCGATTCGCACCGTGTCTCCGGATCCCCGTTCGCCTCGCGAAACGACATACCGAACCCGAACGACTGACCAGCCTCGTACGCGCGTCGTGTTCCTCGCGGATCTCCTCGGTCCAGGGAAAACCTCGGGCGAAGCAACGAAATTTACAAGATTCGACCGGACAGTTTGTCGCGGCCCGATTGTAAGCCGTTCCGGTAGGACTTAACGTTCGCGTAAAGCGTGATTGGTGGCGTATAAAATCCTCGTTTGGGCCCGGCGATTATCGGCCGTCCCTCTACGGGAACGTTTTTAGCGACTCGATCAATTACCACGGGTGCCCGGTGAATTTACGCATTCATTTAGATTTCTGGAATATCCGGCCCGTAAAGTAGCCCCGCAGATAGAGTCCTCGCGACCCGTTCCTCGCCGCGTAACGCGGTAATGAGCTATCTTTATGGGCCGAGTTTTTATCCAGCCGGCCTATTATTTGCGCGCGCGCACACCTTGTTCGCGGGCCCTCAACGACGCGTTTTATCGCCGCGACGTCGATTCGTTCGCTGCTCGTTCGCTTCCATTTCTCGCCGCCCAGGAACAACCCGTATAACGCCGACCTTCGAATTATAAACATCCTCTTCCCGCGCCGGGTACAAGCCCCCTAAAACCCTCCGTATCCCGTCGGGAACCACGCGTGGCAGTGGAAAGATTGCTCGGCAAAGTTCTTTGCCGAAGTAGCCTCGGAATTACCCTATTCCTTTAATGGACTCTGCCGAACTTGCCGAGGTTTCCCTTTCCCGTGCGTGGCCCGGGGTTTCGCGAGCAGACACCCCCTTCGGGGGGTTGACCGTGACGGAAGAGCGTATCCGGCCGTAACGACCGCGTTACCATCCGCGGAAAGAGGCGCATCGCGAAAGAGAGAAAAAACCAGAGCGTATCCCGCTTTGACGCGAGTTTCGTGGGTGCAGTCGCGGTTTTCAGGGCCGACGTCTAAGCGAGTCGGTAAGCCCGGCTAATGGATTGCCCAACTTTTTCTCTGTCCTCTTATTCAGCCGTACTCTCATTCATCCTTTCGCGGCGCACCGGGCCCTGCGCGCCGTTTCGTCCGGAGCTGGTCGACGCGAGCGCTCGCGCGCGCGCTTTGTTCGGTTCGGAGCGGATCGAGCGGCGGGAAATATGAGCGGGTATCAAAGGAGGATAATCGATGGACGCGCGATAAGGAGACGGTGTTTGAGATATCGTCGGTGGGATCCGGCGGTGGAGATAAGGGATCGATCCTCGCGTTCCTGTGTCGCGCGGGACGAATTTGTCGCGCGCGGCGGCTCTGCTCCGCGAATTTATTCGCGTCGCGGGCTCGGCCGCTGGATCTCACGGATTCGAAGGCCGACGTGGTCCGTCCGGCGAGAGTCGACCAGTTCGGGTAATGGATTGCCCAACTTTCCTTGTTCCACGTGCACCGGGCCCTCCTCGTTCCACGCACGTACCCGCGGCGCGGTCTCGGGGAAGCGGAGAGCGCGCCGAGTCGAAGTTCGAGCCGGTTCGCCGTGTTTTTATTAGAATTCGGCATCGGCCAGGGAAACCGCCTCCTATACCGGCCTCGATAAGATAAAACAATCTTTCGATTAATTAGCACCCCGTTATAGTACAGCTTCCTGCTTTTAATTAAAGAAGTGTTCGCGGCGGAGTCGCGAGATAGGCGGAATTTATTACGGCTCGTCTCGTAATAAATTTCACTTACCTCGCCACTCGACGCGTTCGCCTCGTCCTACCTCGCTGCCTCGCTCGCGCGAGCGCCAGCGCGACCACCTCTAACGTAATTGTTGTACACGCGAAGGATTTTTACGCCGCGAATACATCAACGTCGCGTCGTCAGGATTTTAGAGCTCCGCGACAATCGCGACGATCCTGGCGGAAGGCCGGAAAGAGACTCTTCTCCGCGGCATCCGAGGGTTCCCGGCGGCGAGTCGGGGAAGGGTCTTGGGGAAAAATCGGCCGGAGAATCGGCGGAAGAATCGACGGGAGAATCGACGGAAGAAACGTGTTCCGCGCGGCGGCGGTGCCTGGAGACGGAGATAGAGCGGAAGGGAAACGGAAGGGAGACGAAAGGGGGCGGAAAAATCGCGGAAAGGGGTCAAAGGGGCCTGAGCGGGGATAAGGAGATTACGCGTGGAGCTGTATCGGTCGTTTTCGCTTTAACAGTCAACCCTTTTAGCAGTCAAACCGAATATACCTCCCCCGGCCGGGTCGGTTGCGATTTAGAGCGCGGGACCGAGAGGCTGGCGCAAAGGGTCGGAGCTTACAGCGATATCCACTCGCGTTGATCCTCGTTTCCCGAAGCCGGCCATTGTTGCGAAGGAACGAGAGCGTAGGTGTGCCAGGGGGATATCTCGGGGGTCGATGGGGATGGCTCGCGGAACGGTTATGTTCTTCCGGAGAGTGGGATCCGCTCGCGCGTTCCTTCGTCTCCTTTCGCTCGTCTCCGCGCTATTCCGTCGCCTCTCGCGCGCGCGCGCGCGTTTTCCCTTCCGTTCCGCTCCGTTCCTACGTTCCTTCCTTCTTTCGTTGGTTCGCTTCAAGGCGACGGGGATCGAAGTGTTTTAGTATTCCGTGGTCGTTCCACGGACGATTTATGGGGTAAGAAGAACATGCGGGTCAAGGGGACCACGCATATTAACCGGCGCACTATAAATTCGTTTGGCCCGCGTATATTTCGTGCCTACCTGCGGAGGCCACTTTTGGGTGAAACACGACAGCAGCCTCTCTAACCAATCGAAGGGGCCCCGTCAAGTACGACGATATTTTTAGCCTCGCCTATCTACCGGCCCTGTGAACGCCGCGAGATTTATGCGTGTGTATCGCCGTAGCATTTATCAGCCGCGTGTACGTATACGCGTGCACGTATATACACTGAAAATTACCTAGACGCTAATGCCTCCGAATAAAATGCGCGCTGTACGAGATTACTGGCGATTTTTCACGCCGTCCGGTAATTTATACTTCGGTCCGCGTACGGGCCGGGTCTCTGCGCGTTTTCTCTCTCTCCGTTTCCCTCCGTTTCCCACCGTTCCCGGCGCCGCACCGCGCCGTGCCGTGCGACGCGTCGCGTCGCGTCGTTAATCGGGCAACCCGTTCGTGAAACTACTCCGAAAAGGTATCGGCTTCGATTCCTCCATCGAGGAGTCATCGTAATTCGGTGCGCGCGCGCGCCGGCGCCCTCCCCGAGCCGAGACTCGCGTCGATTCGCGTCGATCCGCGCCGATCCGCGACGGAGCTGGTCGATCGAGTCGGCCGCGGTCGAACAGCCACGGGCAACGAATTTCCCCGTCGTCGGTGCCCGGCAGAATTTACTGCGACACCGGCGATCCCCGTACAAATCTCCCGTCCTCCGGTTCGCAATACGTTCCCGTCCGCTGGAAAAATCTTCGCCGCATCGAAATGGATGGCGGGTGTACGAGGCGAAGGCGAAGGCGGTAGGCGCGGTGTGTCGAGCGGAATGGAGGAACACGCGCGACGGTACTGTTCCACTCGGAAGGGACTCGGCGCGAAGCGGAGAAGAAAGAGGGAGCGCGATGACGCGCGCGCCACGGTTCGCGCGTCGCGTGATTCGCGAGCTGCCAGGCGGAATCGGTTCTTCTCGCGAAAGGAAAAGCCGAGCGGAGCGAGATAGCCGGATTTACCGGGAGGTCGGCTGGCCGATTATGTCGATATCGAATACCACGAACTGCACTCAACGGAGCGGAGAGGCTCGCGGCGGCTCGCGGCGCGTATGTGCGCCGGCAGCCTCGTCGCCTGCATCGCGGTCTATTAAATTCACCGAGTAAAATCGTATTGTCTTTCCAGTCGACCCGCCGCCGTTACGATGCGCTCAGGAGCACTTCATTACCATATAATTTCCAGTTCCCTCGCGGATTACCGAGCAAAGGGATCGAGCGTACGGTATGCTCCGGCTAGAGCTAGCTGCGGTACACCTAGGAGAGACCGTGTCTCCATCCAGGCCACACGTGCTCGCCTTGTCTCCTCTCCTCTCCTCTCCTCTCCTCTCCTTCCCTTCTCGCGGCCTGCCTCTCGCTCCGCGTCTTCGTCTTCTTACCTCGTTCTCCGGGTTCTTCCTCCGCCTCCTTCGCCCGGTAAGTTCGAGTACGTCTGGTTAATGTATTCAGAGGTCCCGGAGTCTCGAGACATCGCTCGGGGCATTAGAACGAGACTTAGGTCGCGAGGATTGTCTTTTGTAGACAAGCGGCGCGGAGTTAACTTTGTTTATAACCTGGCTGGTGAGCATACGAGAGAAAATATCTTGCCGATGCAGGAGAGGCGAGACACACGCGGCAAGACGGGGATTGTCTCTGTGATCTGGCATTTCGATGCAACGCTCTTGTCGACGAACGATGGGCGGGATCCTCGCGGAGACATCGAACGCATACCCGGGGGTTGGGGCCCGACTCTCCCTCTCTCTCTCTCTCTCTCTCTCCCTCTCTCTCTCTCTTTCGAGTAATTGAGACGATGTCTGGTGTATCTCGTACACCACCCCGTGTGCGCAGCCAGCGAGGGCACGCTGTCTTGTAAGGAAATAACAGTCATGCCTGTTTATTCTCCATTGAAATATTACGAATTCGAATTCGTGGACCCGGGTAGGTACCTGGCCTGGCGGATGATTGATCGAGGACCCCGGACAATGGGATATCTGGTACTCCCACGCGACCAACGTTTTGGCGCGACAGTCGCGTTACGAAACCCGGTACCGTTCTGCCCCGTCCGGCACTTTGATTTAATTACTCGCGTTTGCGAAACGCTGCTCTTAGCGCGTGTACCCAGTCGACCACCGACCACCGTACTTGTCCCGCCGCCGGCCCTCCGCTTTCATCCTCCACCTTTCCACGATTTTCGCCGCACCGAGGATCCGCAACCCTCGATTCTCTCCCGAATAATCCTCGCGCGCGAACAATGCCCGCTCGGGAATCAATCGAAGCGTTGTACCAGTGGCGAACAGGGCAAATAGAAAAACCAGAGAGAGAAAGAGCGACGTTACGTTCCGGATCGGAAATAATGCCGGACGTTATCTGGTTGCACGCCGGCGCCCGCTATTCCGGAAACGCGAACGCGTTCTCGTTTCATCCTCGCTGCTCGTGCCTTAGATTTCATCCGGTCTCGCAGGCTTCCGCTCGAGCGAGAAACCCTCGTTCCCGCGAGTTATTGGCGAAAATTCGAGACGCGAAGGATGATCGATCGAGCCGCGATCGAAACGATTTTGTCAGAGTGAACGCGATATCCTCGCGATTACTTTTACGCGCGGAGTTGCTGCGTCTAGCCGCGTCTAGAACGTTGGCAATCGGAAGGCGCGATCTCGGAAAAAAGGGAAGCCGCGTGTCCCGCGGTTGACCGACTCGATCTCGATATACTTATCACGGCACATCGATATGGTAATGCGTCAGAAAGAGTTATAAATCAGCGGATAACCCGTATAAAGGCGTCGGATAAGTATCTGGTAATTGAATTAAGAAAATAAATATTTGCCGGAGCGGGTCCGGGGATTGATTTATTACGAGAACAAGGAATTGTAGCGAGGCCCGGCGCGGCGCGGCGCGGCGCGGAGCTCGCGATTTAACACGTATAACTTGCGGCGTGTAAACGAGGGGATTGACGCAAGACCGGTCATTTTCGTAATCTACCCTTTGGCACGTTGCTCTTGACTACAATTTTGTGACTGTGGAACGCTCGGTGTCCCGAACCCCACGATCCTTCTCTCTCGTCTCCGTCGGCCGCGAGAATTTCGCACGGCGCTCCGGACGAGCGGAAAATTCGAAGGCGTCCCGCCGCCGCGGCGCTCCCTCGTAAACACCGTGGCGTAATTAACCGAAAAGTCAGGGAACACGAGGCGCGCACCGTCGCCGGTGGTACTCGATCGGTCTTATCGGCTACTCGATTATCCAATTAACCGGTTGGCAAATGCACGCGCGCGGATATTGATTGAACGGCGGTAATGACCGATTAATACGATTTATCTCGTGCTCGAGGTAGTAGCGGTTCACGTGTCACGAAGCACCGGATCCGTGATGCCGGGGAACGCGTTTGCGAATAAGAGATTCCGTAAATTTATCAACGGCGCCGTGCCGCGACCGAGTATCGGGATTATTAATGGCGATCGGTTAGGCGAAACAATGGGAGGTCTCTCGCAACACCTCCGCGCGTACGACTTTGCATCGAGGGAGAGAGAGAGAGAGAGGGAGAGAGAATCTCTGCGGCTCTCGTCGCGTCTAATTACCGATCGCGTTATCATCGCTGCGCGATCGCTCGGCGTCGAGATTCGAGGATCATCGAAAAGCAAATAGCCCGCGCGTCGCCACGCCCACGCGTGGAGATCGGCGTCGTGGCGCGAGCCGATAAAACGTCGGAAGAAAGTCCGGCTGCGTGAATGAGCGGAGCACACAGCTCCGTGACCTGTGATTTTCGTGATCTAGCCCAGGGCGCGGACCGCTCGTGACTACAATTTTGTGACTGTGCCGATCGTTCCTCGGACCTCCCCGTTGGCATTTAACCGCGGTTGATTCCACCGCCGATTCCACCACCGAGCGCCACCGATCCATCGTCCATCGTCCACACCATGTGCTACATAATAGATAATTCGTAAGCATTTCCTATACGAGTATGCGTCGAGCGGTCTGAAGAGTACGGATTAAGTGGGAGGGCGAAGCGCGGCCGAGGCTGGTCGTTTTCCTCGTACTCCGGGCACGAGCATCGCCGACCATCCTCCGTTCCTCCCTTTTCATCTACCACCTCCTATCTGCAACGAGTTTCGCGCGTGTAATCATCCGGGCTGATTCGGGGACGGTTGTATCGCCGGAAAAATCCCCGCGTTCCTAGCGTCTTCCTTGTTTTCCCAAGTTTCCGCTTCGCAGAGATCTCGTCGGTGCTCTTCGGTGTCTAGATTTCGACGTTCGCTACGCGATTGGGTAATTACTTCGCGTATAACGTCGATGGGGTTTTTCGGAGGGTCGTAGAGAGGCGAGAGTCGAGCGAGGGTAACGGAGGGACGAAACGAAAGACGATTTACGTACGAGGATACATTCTGCGTGTCAGCGAGTTGTCTATCCCTTCGGTCCGAGTACCGACTCGCGATTACCGGAATTCGACGTTTCCTCTGCTGTATTTATCCTCTGGTTTGTTGCTGGATGCAAATGATCGTAACGCTTATTAAAGCTGTTACTCGCACGAGGAGAGCTTTCTTCTGGAAAGCGGGGTGGAGCGTAATTATATCGGTAAAGCGGTCGGGGCAAATGCGTAAAACGAGTACTCGAAGTTGGGGATAAACGGTGCCGTGTAATATATCTGAAAGATAATAGGGACAGATACCGGGAAGTGGTGGTATTGGTAGGAGTGTCGAGTCCGCGACTGCTGGAATTCGACGCGTCCTCTCCTATCGTAACTCGTTCACCGCCGTGCAGACGACGTTGCGAATAATTGCAGCGTTTATACGCGGAAATACGATCCGTCTCCGCGTATTTTCCTATCGTTGCCATCTTTATGCGCGAAATTATTCGCTTTCCGGGGAAAGAAAAGGAAAAAGGGAATGGCGATTGCGGGAGGAACGAGTAATCTTTCGAGTTAATCGAACATTCGACTCGCGGGGGGTTAGTATTGGTTTCCGAAATGATATTAGAGAAGTCAAGGGTCGAACGCTCCTCCAATTATCCTGTAATCGACTTGGCCGTTCGAGTCGGTTACGACAGCCGTTATCCCCGCTGAATTTCGATTCGTTCGGTGCCAGGACCGATGCTCCTCTTTCTCTCTTCTTTCTCTCCTCTTTCTCTCCTCCCCCCGCCTCTCTTTTACCTTTTTTCCCTTCTCCCTTCTGCTTTCTTTTCTCCTCCTGTTCGTCTCTCTTCCTCCGCTCGCTTTTTCCTTTTTTCGTTCGTTGCCGGTTGGAAAATTGTGCCCTCGACTACACGCGTTGCGTGCAAGGTAATTGGACCCCTTTTCAAGTCCCGCGCCGTGGTTTACAAGACAGTCCTCTTTCCCCGATCGTGACGAGTTCGACACAAAAGTGCTAGGATTCCGTTCCATCTCCGTCTGCCATCGCGGGAATAATTTCGCTCATGAACAGCGAAATTGCCCTCGAACCCGGGCTACCTTCCCTCTTCAGACCGGTGAACGAACGTCTCCCTTCGTCCTCGTTCACTCGTTATACCTCTAATGCCGATAATAACGGCAATATACTAAACGATGTCCCATATCGTTTTTAAAAGGTTTTAATGACCGGTCAGCTTGTTTTTCCCTCTCGCGGCCCCCTTCCGATCGCGGGCAAAAAACCGGCACGGTTCTGTCCCCGACAATTTGCCACGATTACATATCCCCCGGTTCCTTTTCTTCCTTCTCCGCTGGTTAATTGATTTTTCAATTTTCCGCCATGCAAACATCCCGATGCACGGCCTTTTGTGATTCGCGATACGCGCGGATATCGATATCACCGCGGATAGGTACAAATAAGTATACGCTGGATCCGCGTAGTCCTCTATTTGCGCGCGAGCGGTGTAATGGCGGAACGGAGGGAAAAGGAGGGAAGAAGAAGGCTGGTTCGATCGAGACATTCCGATCGCGCGTTTCCTTATTGCCGTCCGATCGACGAATAGATCTCTCTCTCTCTCTCTCTCGGTCATTATGATAATAATTTTCCGGTCGAACGGCTGTGCGCGATAGGAGGGACCAGCTTTCCTCCGATGTTCCGGATTTCTTTCGCTTCGCACCCTCTTTTTCAACCCCCGGCCCCATCGATCGCGCGACTCGCGAGCACGCGTCGGTTTTTCATCTCGAGCTTCTTTCGCAGTCATCGCTCCTCCTCTTGCTCGTCGTTGTCGTCGTCGTCGTCGTCGGCTGGCGTCGGCAACGGGGCGCAACGACGCGCGACCACGACGCCGGGAAAAAGCTCGACCGCGAGCGCGTAATTATCTCGGAGACGAGTGTCTCATCGACGAGCTCGAAAATTTCGAAACGCCAGCTCTGCTCGAGATCCGCGGCGACCTCTCGGCGACGAGTCGTTGACCCCTTTGGTCCCGGTGCTGCTGCTGTTCCCGGTGGCGGCGGTGCTCGCTCCCTCGTGCAACGAAAAGCGTAACGCGTGGTCCGTGGCACCCGGATAAATCCTCGCATTCCACGGAATCAGCGGGCAGACTGCTCGATAAAGGCGGCCGAACGAAAATGTTGCCGTGTTCGCGAGCAGGCACGGCGAGGTGCGCAACAGTTGCTTATAAATCCGATAGCCCCGCTGTTAATCGCCGGAGAACTGGCTGCTCCAGCTCTCGTTTCGCCGGCTCAACATTATCGAAATCCTCGCGCGCGCGCGTGAGCGAGCGAGCGAGCGAGCGAGCGAACGAACGAGCAAGCTGCAGTGTCCCGCCGTAAATCATAATTATCATCGTGTACGCTTTTATTCGAATGGAAATTCATTAGGCTCGCTCGGTGCATTGTAAACAACGCGACCGCGAGGGGTGGGCAAGAGAGCGGAGGCAGAGGAGAGAAGGAGAGAGAGAGAGGGCGAGCGAGGAGGTGGTAGGAGAGAGAGAAGGGGACTAGCTTGGGCGAGGAGGAGGAAGGAGCGGGGCAGGAGGGTAATTTACAAGGAGAGCCCGAGCCTCTCGAGCGGATCGTGAGTTCGAGGCACGGAAAGGTGAGTTCGGCCGACGGGCGTGCGGTATCGATATTACCAATAATTGTCGGCCTGAAAGGTTATCTCAAGAAAGCGTGCATAGCAAACTCCCCACCGACGTGGCCGATAAGTTATGAAGGCCCCTCGCGTCCTTTGCCTGCCCCGCAACCCCCGGCCACCCGGCCCCGTGTAATCGCCGGAATCGTTGCGCGATGGCCAACGCTCGCGCGTCTTCGCGCCGCTCCACGCGGCTCCGACACTCTGGCATTGCCGGTAACACGGCTGCATCGGCGACGTGTAGCCGTAACTGACATTTCCCGTGGAACGACGTTGCACGACGCGACTGCACGGCAAATGAAATTCAACGGTTGAAAGGTGGCACGTACGACGCGGCGGCGACCACCACCACCGCCGCCGCCGCCGCCACCGCCACCGCCACCGGGGAAAGAGAAAAGTGGGACGAACGGCGCGCAAGGGGGAAGTCGTCTTTGCTCGGAAAGCTTGCGTGGTCGCCTAATAACGATTATTATCGGAGGAACGAAGGAAGGAGAGAGCGAGCGAGCGGAGCCGAGCCGAGCCGAGCCGTGGTGCTGGCTCTGAAAGGCCGTCGATCTTCGAGTCGTCGGTGGCTTCGTTTTCGCGTGTTTTCAGCGCGCACCTTTCAGCTACGCGAGCGAGAGACTCGCTCTCTCGTCCCCTTTTAAACGCGCCGCGTTCTCGACGTCATGCCGGGCACGGTGTCACGCCGTTGAAACGCCGGATGAACACCGATATGAAGTGAATAGGACGCGCGTGGGACATTCTTCTCTCTGCTCTTTCGCCGCCCCTTCTGCCTCCTATCCTTCTCTCTTTCCTACCTTCCACGTTCCTTCCTTTAAACCGTTCGGAATTTCAAACGGACGGATCCTGATTACGGTACAATTTGCGCCGGGCGACATTTCGTAAACGGTCCATTTAGACCGGACGCGAAATGACAGTGCGAGAGAGGGAAGGAGAGCGAGAGAGAGGTAGGGCGAAGATGGCAGAAGGGGGGACGAGTTACTCTCCTTCCTTTCTCTCTTACGGTGAAAACGGAGAACGCGGTGGAAGCGCTAACAAGCCGTTACGCGCGCGCGCCGATTCGTGCGCCATTTCCGCGGCGTGCTTGCGTCCCGTGTAATTTGCGAAAGAAATGATAAGTACAGCGGTGGCGCGCGCGCGAACGGCGAACGCGTTCGTTCCTCGTGGGTGAAAGGAAACGCGTGGAACATCGTTCTCCTGGATCCCTGCGTCCTTCACCCGCGACCTCGTGCGAGCCTCTAACATCCTGCCTAGTTCCAGGAAACGCAGCCTGGGATCGCCCAGGTCGCGCCTCCGTCTCTCTGTCTCTCGTCGCGAGTCGCGGCGCGTAACTTTGGTCGGCGACGAATTCGACGCCAGTCGAAAGATGATCCCGTTTGACCACGGCGGTTGCAACCAGTCTTCGGAGCTCTACGATGTTTCTTCTTTAACAATGCGCCGGCTCGACAGCCACGGCGAGAGCGTCATCGCTCATGAATCTCGGATCGACGACAGGTTATTCTTCGACGCGGGGGAAAGTAGAGAAAGGTTAAAGGATTAACAGTAACTCACAATTACGATGCCAATAGTCAATGGCGGCGCACGCGTCCGTCCATCACCGCGACGTTAATGCCCGCTGGAATATAAATAGGTGGTTACCGCGTGGGCCCGACGTATTAATTATCCTCCCGACGATTACGCCGGATCGCTAAAGCGGCCGCAGACGCGGCAGAAGAAACTCTCGGTGGAGATGGTCTGGAAACGGAAGTAGACTGCGCGCCGTTCCTTTCCCACCGCTTTCCCATCGGCTCTCTCTCGCGTCCAACGAGATCGTCCTCCGCGCGGCCTCCGCGCGTCCAAAGAGATCGTTTCCCGTAACTTATAACGGGATCACGGTGGACAGTGGCATTGTGGAGCACCTTCTCGGTGGAAGGCCGGGCCTCGTCGGGCGTATTAAGACCTCTAAAGATGCGGCTCTAGTCCCCGGCTCTCCGATCCTCCGGCGCGTTAAAGTTACGCGCGGGCTTAACGCGTATTCCGCTTTCTCGGCCCGAGTAAACATGCATAACCTCCGCCATCCCCTTCGGCCTCGCGGTTCCTCGGACCTTACAGTGAAATATCGAAGTCGCGTCGGCGAACGTTTATTTGTTGCTCGTAATAATATCGCGCTTATTATTCACGACGCGTCCCTCGCCTCCCCCCGTTTCCTCCGCGCGGCCACTCGCGAACAAATTTCTCCGTGCCTCCTCCGGCCCTTCTCCGGCCCCCCTCCGGCTCCACCGCGTTTGTATCGTCGACGTAGCGGGAGAGGAACGTATCCGGCCGCGAGGCGGGTAAATGATATCCGCTCGGTGTCCCACCTTTTGGAATGCCATAAACAAGAATTCACTCGATAATGTATTTGAAAGCTCGTACGTTTATTTCAAGTCCGAGACGATCCCTTTTTTTCTCTCTGCCACGGCTCCGGGGGAGGTGCGTACGCCGGCGAGGCTCGCCTTTATGCGCTGCTCGCCTGCCAAGCTGGATATGAATTTTCGTGCAGCATCGTTGTGCACGTGTATTCCCACCATCGGGCGCCCATATTCTCCCCAAGTTCGCGCACAGTGGTGCTCACCTTTTGGTCCCGGTTTTCGCCGCGATCCAGCCACCTCCGTTCCGTTACCCTTTAAACCCGCGTCTCGTCGCGACGTTTCGGAGCCGCGGATAACGGCGCGGAGGCGATTAAACGTCGAATCTCCGGTGGACATCGCGCGGAGAGGTAAAACGCTCGTTACGGTGGTCGACGGGAGAATCTCGCGGGTACTCGCGACGAGTCGGTTTTCCCCGGTTCGAATCGTAATACCGCGGAGCCGGCTGGAAGCAGCTGTTCGGCCCGACTTTCGCATCAAGCTGCCACGTTATCGCGGCGAAATCCAGGAAGACAGGTTGTTGGATTTGTTTGCACGTTGCGTTGTTAGGCCCGTGCCGTTCTCGAGGCTCGGCCTCTCCGCGTTCCACGTAGCTCCGCTATCGCGTTGAATTTACCGCTGCCGCGTTTTTATTCGCGCGTTAAGTGTATTCCCGGATAACGCTTCCGATTGATTTAGGCGGTTCCAACGAGGTTCCCTGGTAGATATCTCTCGCCCTTCCTCCTCGCGTCGCGTCTAATCCCGGCGTGCTGCGAGGAGACCGTGTTCTCACGGCGGCGACGCGAGGTCGCGGTTGCGAACGCGCCCTTAAGCCTCGCAGCCGAGAAACTGCGAATCACTGGCCGTGCCGGAGGTACGTAACGCGAGAGTCGCGAAGGAAGACCTCGATTCTCGGGTTCGAGAGGAAGGACAGGTCGATAGGAGCGCGCGGGTACGCTCCGCGGCGTGAATCGTTGACACTCGCATAATACGCGTTTCGTTTGCGTAATTAACGCGCTGATGTATAGTTACACGGGCCAGCGAACGGAAACCCATTCATAACCCGACCACTCGGCACTCTACGATTACTCATACGCGAGATACGTATCGCGCGAGTGGTTTTCGGCCGAAGAATTATCCCCGGTTCGAAATTCGTTTCTGGCCTGACCGTTACATCGCGCGGCCTCGTCCAACGCGACAACTCGGATTCCCGTTCGCCGGTTCGCCATATCCGTCCGAGGTCTCGTTTTTCGTCTTCCCTCTCGTCACCGGTCCGCTCGAAACGAGCGCCGCGGAAAGAAACGCGGCGGGGCCGGGCTGGTAAATAATTCCGAATTCCCGGGTCTATTCGTCTAGCTCGGCCGAGAGCGATCGACGCGCGATGGAAACGCAATTACGTACACGTGTACAGCGTCGGCCGGCGTCGGCTGGCGTGTAAAAATGGCAACGACAAGCGGAAGCAGCTTTCCCGGGGCCTGTGTGCCGATGAGACGACGAAACACGCATCCCGAGCGTGGCAGAAGAATAATTTACGACCGGTCGCGTCCGACCCGTTCGTGTACACCGAGAGTTAAGGGTACGCCGTCGACTCTTTGGATAATTAATCGAAATCGAGCCGGACGCTGCAACGATCCGCTAATAACATCCTCGGCGGCGTGTAATCACCGTCGTGCCGGATTTTCGCGAAATCCTCGCGATCCCGCGCTCGGCCTCGTTCGGTACCCGCGCGGCGTAGCTAGCTGCGCCGTGCGTTCGCGATATCCATCCAGTCGGACATCGATTATTCTCATTAGGGACGGCTGGCGATCGTGAATAATTCAATGTTCGTTTGTGAGAAACTCGGGCCACGCGTGAGCGGGGTCCCGATAGAATGCCACTTATTAGCGGGTTCGAGTTAATCCGGCATACTCGCGCTGACAAGCTCGACGTTCCGTAACACGGCAGCCACGATGGTATGCACCTCGCGGACTTTTTCACCCTGAAAAGGCTACGCAGAGAGTCGGGTAAAACAACGAGAGCTGCAGGCGGTCCGCGGCCGTTGCGGAATGGAGAGAAGAGGAAGAGAGAGAAAGAGAGGCGCGACGCACGGCGAGAATTACGTAAAGAAGGAGAGAGTAGGGGTGAGAAGCACGGTCACGAAGGGAGATGAAGCGATCGCCCGGCGCGAAGGATAGGGAGAGAGAGAGAGGTGAAAAAAAGGAAGGGAAGAAAGGAGAAGAGGGCACACCGTGCGAGGGTGGGAAGCGGCGAAAGAGCGAGCGAAACGGCAAGAAGTAGATTGAGGTTGATAGGAAAGAAAATCGCACTCGCACGGCGTCGTTAGCTTGTTAAGTTGCACGCAACACCTTCGGCTCGAATACCGGATACACCGGCCTCCTCTCTCCCCTTCTCTCCTCCTCCGCTCTCTCCGTTTCTCATCCTCTTCCTAACCCTTCGTCCGATCTTTCTCCCCGAACGCTTTCTTTCGCTTCGCCGAGGAATCCTCGTCGAATTTCTTCCTCTCGCGGTCTCTAGACGCGCGAGAGCGTCGCCTCGGCCCCGATACCGAGACCACGAGGACCACGAGGACCACGAGGACCACGGCGACGTCCTCTCGCTTCTGGCGATCTCGCCTTTCCGTTTCTTTCCTCGACCGCTATCGCTATCGCGTTCCTCCGCCTCGTTTCTTTCCGCCGTTCGCTCGGCTTCTTCCGCGAACGGAACTCGGTGAAACGAGGCTTTTTCCCGGCCGCACCGGTACACCTAACCCGAGAGAGAGAGAGAGAGAGAGAGGAGGTTGGACGCGAGGATCGAGCGTGCTCCGCTGGAAATACTTTTTCCCCGCGCTACCTGGAAAACGGCACTAGCCCGGAGACAGGCTCTGGCCAGGGAGAGAAAAGTTTCGACGGGTAGTAAATGGATACGGGAAAGAAACACGGGTCGCGCTGAATTATTCCTTCGCGTCGAGGATATCGACGCTGGCCGGAGCTACTCGCGAGTATACTTGTGCTCGCGGTGGAAAGAAACGCAAGTCAGGGAATCGCATTATGCGCGTATCGTCGCTGGGCCGGATTGATTCGTTTCTTCGCGTTATGAACGACTCACGCCGCGATTCCTCCTCGCGTTTCCGATTCTCTTCCTCTCCGCCTCTCGGCGCTTTCGTTTCCGATACGCGATCGCGATCGCGAGCGGAATCCGGCGATCGACGAATCGTCGAATTAATTACGTCTCACTTGGACGCGTGGATCGGAAGAAGCGAGCAGCGGCCGTTAATTAAAAACCCGCGCGGAATCGTGGAAAGGACGGCGCGGCGCGTCCCCGTGCATTAGCCTTAAGTGGGCTCGTTTAATTACTATCGCGGCTTATGCGTGTGTAAACCGGCCCTAAAGGACGATAGCCGGACTCGATCGGATTCGATTGGAGCGGACTGGAGACCGGACTGGACCGCGAGAGCACGCCGGAGGTTTCCGCGGCGGCGAGCAGCAGGCAGCAGCAGCCACAGCCAGTACCGAGAGGACAACGTTCCCGAGCAGGACGAAAACCCGAGAGGGCAGAGAAGACAGAGAGCGCGTTTCTTGTCATAGCTCGTTGGAAGGAAGGTGGACGGGCGCTAACCGTCCCCACCGAGCCTCCGCGGTGCCCGGAGCGGAGCCGAGCGAGCAACCGGGCAACCGAGAGGCAACCGAGAGAAGCAACCGGGCATCCAGGCATGCGAGCGTGCAACCAGACGAATACCTACCTACTCGCGAAGCAGAGTGTTCCTCTGTCGAACCGCTCGGCCGTGGATGCTACCGGGCTCCGCGGGATCGGCTCGATCGGTATTCGACGTTCTAGCTCGATGACATATATGGCGTAAGGGAGGGCGAGGGGGGCAGGAGAGCGGCGTAGCAGGAAGGAAAAAGAGAAAGGCGGCGGGGAGAGTGGAAAAGGAGAAGATCGGAGGGACGATAGGCGAATAGATAAAGGATCGGTTCGAAAACGCTGTCGGCTGGATCTCGGGTGTTTTCGGTGGAGCGCCGGGAATGCGGCGGCGATAGTTCCAGGCTCGAACGCTTAATTGCTAATTGAAAATTCTTCGTGGCACGGAGATACGCGGCGGACGATCGTCTAAAATATACGGCGCATAAGTAGCGGTAATGAGTTGTAATTTTTGCCAGACGACCGGCCGGTGGGGCGCGAGAGTAGTCCGAGTCCGCGATTCTTTCCGTGTAACGGGGGAAGAATGCCGCCGCCATTAAGCCGGCTGAGAACGTTATCTCTAATAATTGTAACAGTTTAATCGCGCGCCGCCAGATTTACTGTTAACGTTCCCCGGTTATCGCCGAGTTCCCTTCCGTCTTCCACCTCCCACGCCACTCTGGCCTTTCCCTCCGTTTTCCCCGTTTTTCCGCCGATCGGGAAATCGTCGCGGCCGTGACCGTGCGCGCCGAGCTTTCCTCTCGCGTCCTTGCGCGGACCGTGAACTCGGGGCCGGAGAAATCGTATTAATCATCGGCCAGAGCTCTACCTACCTATCTCGATCGCCACCTGACTAAATTTCCCGTTCTCGCGCGAGCGTGTATAGCTGCACCGCCGTCGAGCGAACGAGCGTTCGCCGTTTTAATTCCGCAGCCGCGATCGCGAGGATTTCGAGCAGTGGCCGCGGCCAACAGCAGCTGTCGCGTTTCCTTCGTCGGCAGATGTTCCAACCCTCGTCGTATTCGGGTCTCCGCGGTTTTTGCGTCTCGTCCTTGGGTTCGCAGCGCGAGCGCCGGACGCCTCGCGCGCGACCACCCTCGCCGGCCGTCGAGCGCCGCGACGTCGCGTTTTCCCGCCGCAGTTGCTCGACACGCAGCGCGCGTTTTAACCCTTTGTGGGTCAATTTAGTTTCTCGGTTTCTCGTGCCGGGCAATTTATGGAAGTTCGGGACAGATATATTGCCGATCATAAATTCGGGACCACTCCTTGGCGGACCGAAAAAGCGGGCTGTTTTATGGCTTTTTACGAGGCTCCGACGTTCTAAACAGCCCTATCAAGAAACGTGAAGTATCGCTTATTTCATTAGGATCGCTGATTTATTCTAATTGAAGCAATTAATTCGGTTTTTGTAGCCGCTTTCTATCTATCTATCTCTCTCTCTCATAGTCGATCTCGCGGCGTTTTATTTTTCGGTTTGTTAACTCCGCCGGGTGTAGATCACGGGGGCCCCCTTTGACCCTCCCTCGCGCCGGATTTACATCTCGACTCGCGCGCGGTTCTTTTTCCGAACGTCGCGTCGCGTATCGCGAAGATCGCGTGTTCTCGTCGCGCGTTCCTCTCGGTCTATTAAACGTCAATCATAGGCGATTGACTCGTCATTTGCCGGAGGGGGGCAACTGGGGGACGACGGGGCTTGGCCGTCCGGCCGGCAGTAAGATAGCAGCGGCAATAAAAGCTCGCTCTCGTTACCGGCTAATTACGCATAAATAATTGACGCGGCAATAATAAAGTTTGGCGAGGAGCCGCGGCGAGTAATTTCGTCTGATTAATTTAAAATGCGGACGCACCGGGAACGGGCTCATTATCGGCTCATCCGCTGATAAGCGTGCTTAACGATCGGAATGAGATGCGGGGGAAAAAAAGGTGGAAAGGAAGAAAAGGTGGGGAGGAGGGGAAAAGGAAAAAAGTATTCAACCCCGTTGCTCCGTTGGCCGGCTTTAACCAGCGACGAGGCGTGTCAACGGGGTCCCATGGTATTATTATGAGCGAAGTCTCCGGAGCCAGCTCGCAGCCCCCGGCGTGGAAGAGAGACGGAGAGAGACGGAGAAAGGGGGAAAAAGGAGGAGAAAGAAGGATCGTGGAGCCGACACGCCCCGCGACTCGTTCCCGGCCGAGCAGAGAACTTGCGCTCGCAAAGAGTCGATTAAAGTCACCGGTCCCCTGTGCAACTTGTATTTTCGACCTCTCGAACTCCGTAGAGGCTGGATCCGATTCGATGTTCCGCGAAACTGCTTCGTAATCGATCGAGACGCTCCGTGGAATACGCGGTTTCTTCCGGTTAGCGCGCCAGCCGATCCGCGGACCGACAGTCGGATCCACCTCCTCCGATCCGCTGTATAATAATGTTTGCCCGACGCCGTCCCGATGCTCCCTTAATAAATCGAATTATCGAACATTTATCTCGGTTCGTTAAAAGTCGATTTAGTTGCCGCGTACGTCGTAAACGAGTCGTCTTATGCGAAACGATCGGCCGTTTCTCGCGCTAGGCCGTGGCCAGATCCTTTCCGCTCCGATCGATCCTCTCCAACGGCCAGCAGACCGGAGATCGTCGCTCTTGCACCGGAATCGCTCGCAGCGCACCGTTTTCTTGGAATAACCTTCTTTGTTCTCCATGAACTTTGCGCAACTTTCTACCTTTCGTGCCTGCTGGTTAATACACCGTTCCGATACACCACCGCTCTGCTTCTTCTTCTTCTTCTCCTTCTTCTTCTTCTTCTTCTTCTTCCTCCTCCTCCTCTTCTCCTTTTTCTCTCTTTTCTTCCTTTCCTCCTTTTTCTCCTCTTCGCGTCTCGCATCTCGTCTCGTCTCGTCTCGTCTCGTTACTCGAGAAAAATTCCACCGTTACATCTGGTTTCTGTTCCCCCGGCTACACGACGCCGGCCAGCGCGGCGGATAGTGCACGTGTGAAATATGCATTCGCTCCGCGAGACAATGCGAGCCGGACACTAAATTCTCAATCGCGATAACTAAACTACGCGGCAACAGTCGCGTACACGCAATCGTACACGCGAATATAAAGTTCACGTGCCGATGTCGCTTGTAATCGAAGATACGATCCTTCCCTCGGCCCGCTCGGTCCGCTCTGCTCGAATTCTGCTTTCTTCCATCCTCCGCTCGCCCTCCGCTCGCACTCCCTTATCGCTAGACCGAATCGCCCGCGATTATTTCCTCGCGTGGTCGAGTGAGCGTCTCGTACGAAACGGTGGAAAAACGCGCGGCCTGGCCTAATCGATCGGCGGAGAGGCGACTCGGCGTTTGGCGAAACGCCGCGCGAATCGGTGGACTTGGTCACTGGCGAAAAGGGACGCGCGGCGGCTATCTCGCGGACGCATCGATGCACGGGGGGCGATTTCGACTAACGATGCCTTCCGCTCATTGGTCTTAATCTGAGCGACGAATCACGATCGGCCTGCTCTTCCTAACATGGCCTCGGCCACGACCAAGGCGCAGAGAAGTCTTCGCGTGTGCCGTTCTCCGGAGATAGCGCAAACAGAAATTCCGTTATACCGCATAAAGCATCGGGCCACACTGGGCCGGCTACGGGGGAGGGAAGCAGGTTGGCACACAGGCATGCGAGCTGCATTCTCTCGGGCTGCTTAACTCGCTGCCAGCGAGCGAGTTAGCCAGCCGCTCAACCAACCGGCCAAACCGACCACCAAAGAAATACTCGAAGAATAAGCGGCTACCATTCCCTCCCCAACCCCGTTCCGCCCTCCACCCCCCGCGCTTTATCCTCCTCCCTGATTCATTGTTTTCCCCGCCGCGATCTTTTAGCTTTATGCTTCGCCATTATGGTTTATTCTCCGCGGCGAGTACGCTTCCACCGCACCGCGGACCGCGGATATCCTTACGCGCTCGTTTTCTCCGCTCGCATCCCCCTCTTCCTCTCGTGTTTCTCAGTTTTTTCCTCGCCAAGCGCCTCTAACGCGCGGCCTGCGCGAGCTTTACGACTATCGCCTCTCCCTTCCTTCCTTTCCCCTTTTTCATCTCCCTTCGCTTCGTCTTTTTGTCGTCTAATCGGTTTCCTTTGCGAGCTATACGGCCAAACGTACGTGTACAACCTATCCGTGGTTTCGCGCGGATGCCAAGCTGATCCGCGACGATCCTGGAACCCGAGTTCCATCCGTTTTCCATCGCCTCGATACTACCCCCTGGAACGCTTCCCTCCGGATATTCGAAACGAACGCCTGTCGGTGGAAGCGACCGGTCGAATTCCGCGTATCGACGACGTCGCGTCCGTCGAGGATCCTCGTGGCGCTAGGCCGCGATCAAAGGCGGCGCTCGCAAAGCGGCGAGCAACCGGTATATAGAGAAGGGCTCGGTCTAAAAATCACCGGTCACGTTTTTTGCCATCGCCGCGGCTTGAATATTCAACGAAATGTCAATCGCACCCTTTCGCCTCTGCTCCACCCTCCGCCGTGCATGTTCTTAATCATGTTTCTCCTTGCGTCGGTTTTTTACGCCCGGTATCGGCCTCGGCGTCGGCCCGATCGGCTCGACACGATCGACCAGCTTCGCGGCGCGGCGCGGAGCGACGCAAAGCGGCCCGTCTAAACGGGCACCACCGGATCCGTTCGCATAATTCGCCGCGATTCTTTCGCGCACGGTAGTCGCAACAGGTTGCGCGATATCGCGGATTTTTCCACGGCCGATGAAATTATAGCTCGGCGTGTCCGGCTTTCAGCGGCGCAGGTCTGCGCCACGACGCCGGACCTCGCTCCGCTTTGCCCGTGATACGTTGTTAAGGGCTTGTTAATTGCGAAAGTGGCAGAACAGGATCGGCCGAACGGTGGAACGGGGAAACTGCCGGGGAGAGGATTCGCCTGTACGCGCCGCTGTATGCGCGACGATAAAGAGGAAGAACCGCGAGTGGTGCTATTTTCTAGCAGCCGGACGGCTCTAACGCCACCCGTAAACGCTCCGCGATAGCCCGATAACAGAAGTAATTGAATCGAGTAAATACGTTCTAACGATCTCGCCGGAGATACATGCTCGATCATTCCGGGTCAAATTTATACTTGCCATTTGCAATTCATATTTCGATAGTTGTCCCGTGTCGCATGCGTATGCTAAGTGCCCGTGACGTCGCCTCCGCGAGGCCAGGCCTGTTTCGCCTGGGAATATAGGTGTTTCGAGGAACGGATTTAATCGGGACCTGTTCCTCTGGCTCTGCGAAATTTTTCGGCTTACCTCGTCCGTTTCCTGGAATATAGACCGACTCGAAGGTAACGCGCGAGATCTACAATTTCGCTACGCTCCGAAAAGGCTCGATTCTTCGTCGTCGCACTCGTTGCGAGAATCGGAGAAAATTCCGCGTTACTCTCGAACATCTTCGTAACCACGCAGTGGTAATTTCCCATCGAAATCGAGCGAAGATATTGGCACGAAAATTAACGAACACGCGAGAATTGATTTTCTTCCAATCTCGGAATTGTCAATGTCTGCCGTTCCGCGCGGTCTAATTCCAGAGGGAGAAATTTCGCGTTTCAGTCTCGTTGAGACAGGCTGTTTCGTTGGTTTCGGGCTGGCAATTATCAAGCCGTAATGAGAATGGCGAAAGGCAGGGGGAAAACCGCGGTACGCCGGCGGGTGTGAGCGATGATCCTCGTCTTCCATAATTCTCGTAATCGCGATTGCGCCGCGTGACACATATTCGTAACATCGTGGCAGCTTTGCGTCATATCTGTTGCGCATCGGTGGAATTGCCGGCCGATTCTCGCCTTGATTACACGCAGATTACGCGCAATCATAGACAACGATAGCGCTGCTCCGCCGACACGGTTGCATATCAATGCGAATTGCATTCCGCGCGGCTGAAATCTCGCCGACCGACATCCAGTCCCTGGCATTTCGGCCCCGATCCATCGATCCCGGCCGCGTTCGTTCCATTAAATTGTTCCGTGATCTTTCGGCCGATAGCGCGGTTGAAAATTTCGAAACCGCTCGATGCAACGTCCGCGTCGAATAATCGTTCTCCTCTCGCCGTCTTATTTTCCACGAAACGTCGTTACCGGGAATTTTTTCCGATTTTAATTCGCCGTTCGCTTCTTGTTGATTTATCGATACGAGACCGTGGCGAACCCAGAGAGGAAACTGGCCGGGGCTAGGACTAATTCGATTGCCACGATCGATCGAGTACTCGGAAGTTGCTGCTTTATGCAAATACTCGGGTCAGCGTATGCAAACCGAATTTTCCCGGATAGCTGTGTACGTCCGAACGACGTCGAGACGCTTCGCGTTTTAGGACTCGCCTCGAGGACTCGGGCTATATACCTTTTTGCGATCGGTTACGCAATCGACAGACAATGTCCCTCGCTTTTATCCGCTTCCGACGAGCTCGTTGCGACGAGGACGATCAAAGAGGACGGAACGGACGACGTCGACGAAGACGACGCTCTTCGTGTACGGTCTTTTACCCGACTATCTGATTTCTATTACAATGAGACGGGCATTGCTTATTCCGTTGACGTAACGGTAACGAAACGTGATGACAATGTAAACAGACGTGACTCGATTAGCATAAGGTATTGTTTCGCGGCGAAATTCTCTCCGCTTTCTCTCACCCAGGGACCCGGCCACCGGAAGTTTGCGTACTTTTACGCCTCGAGTGCTTCGTTCCGTACGCGACGAGAGCAAATATTCGATGATTCCCACTTAAGACGGCAGAGTACACCGCGCGGATAAACACGTCGAATCGCAACGCGTCGTCGTTGTCCGCGGCGACAACCGGGCGGGAAAGGGGACTGCAAGAATAACAAAATAGAAGGTGTTAAAAACATAAAAATAGAGCATTTTATTGTTCAGTCACAGGTTTTTATTCTAATATTATCTTTCACGTCGTCGGGAGTAGTTTGCAGAGGAAACGAAGAAGAAGAAGAACAAATATAAAACACAGAAGAGTCGCTTGCGAGGAAAGCCGAACGAGATTCTTTCACGTTTGTACATTGCGTTTCAATTGTTCGTGTAGCGGTTCGCTTTAGTTTCCTTCCGCATCTTTTCGAATCGGACCGTCGCAATTTCTAGCGGCAAGCGAAAATTTCATTTTTCTCTAGACGAATTTCGTCGTCCCTCGCTCGTCGAGCTAGCATCGAGTGTCGCTCGATCCCGAAGAAAGGAAAACAGTCGGGCAGAAGAGAAGAAAAAAAGAAGGAGGAAGAGAAAGAGAAATAAAAGGAAGAAAAGAGGCAGACGGTCGAATTCGCGAGGAGAGCTCGCGTGGCACGCGATTTCCCTCGATCCAACGACTTCCGCGTCGAACCACGCGAAGCCTCCGCTCAACGCTTCCGGACGAAATAAATAAGATACAGGGTTGCACGCGTTAATACTTTACAAAAGAGAGAAGGTAAAAAAAGGAAGGAGAAAAAAAAACAGGAAGAAATATGGATTCGTCACGCGTCCACGTGTCGGCGTGTATCGCGGTGACACGCAAAGCTGTCGCGTAGCTGTAGACGAAGGTTCGCCGGTCTAAGTACAATTAAATACACATTGGATTAGCGCTAGGATTAGAGGAGGAAGTGGTATCACTGTGTCAGCTAGGCGACTCGCGGGGCGAACGACACCGAACCGATCGAACCCAGGCTGGATCGGTCCGTCGCCGGGTTTACCCGAGTTTTCGCCCGAGGAATTCGCGCGGTCGCCTCCCTTCGTCGATCCAGTCGCAATCGTTTTCGAATCGTTCACGGTCACCGATTTACGAGCACGAAACGATATATACTGGTCGATCACTTTTTCCCGATCGTTCGAACGATGGTCGCGTTCGGTTCCACCGAGGGGTTCGAGCGCGTTGTTCGGCGAAACGGGCAGGGGGTCCCCGTTCGGACATTCGCATTTCTATTCACTCGCGTACGATATGGCCGGCAGGGTGTTATTAAAAGGTAAAATTCAGATGGCACACCGTGAGCGTAGCTCCCTGTGCCGCGATCGACGCCACGCGAGAATATCTCTGGTCCGACGAGATGTTTCGCGCACTGTTAACCCTGAATTAACCGCGAGGGCTCGATCTTGTAGACGCTGGTAGACGGGAACGGCAACGTATTTACAACGACTTTAAGCTATCTAGCAAAACTCACTGACTCTCGCTGCAATGTACAGACACCGGGACGCTGAGTCTCGTATATCCTCGTAATCACCAAGGAAGCACCTTAAATATTATAATCACTCTCTCGCACTCTCTCTCTCTCGCGCGCGCTGTCTCTCTTTCTCCCTTTCTCCCCTTCTCCTTATCGCGTTTGCTCTCTATTTACAACGACGCGCACCGTTTCTCTCCGCACTGGTCCATCCGACAGGCACTGCGACACTTCCGTTCCGTCGTTTCTCGTTTCCTCTTCGGGGAAAGGGACAGAAGAAGAAGAAGAAAGAGGAGGAGGAAGAAGAAGAGGAAAGAAAAGAAGATAAAGAGACATTTATACACATACATGGAAGTATCCTCGAAGTATTTACACTCTACACTCTCATAACCTATGCCACCGTATTGCACCGTAGGGAAACGCACCGTGACGCCGCGCCGTGCCAAAGTCGCGCACCTCTTCATTTTCCTCCCTTTTCCTTCTTTTTCCTTCTCTCTTTCTTTCTTTCTTTCTTTCTTTCTTTCCTCGCGCCTCTCGTTTCCATTCGCGGCGACGCCCACCACTCCCACAGTTCACCGGAAGAAAAGCGTATACGAGCGTGCCTATGCACGCGTATGCACGTACCTACTCGCGCCTGCACACTCACACGCACATACACACACGCAGACACACACGACGCGACGCGTACACTAGTAGACACGAACACCGGAGAACGAAAGCACGGAGGAGAGTTCATATGTGGACGGAGACGGTGCGCGATCCGTTGGACGTCCTGTTGTTGTGCTGCCGTCGGACCGGCGGCGGCTGCCTCGTTCTCTGCGTGCTCCTCTGGTTGTTGGGTACGTCCGGCAACGCGAACCGAAGCTTCTCCCAGAACAGCTTGTCGCCCCATTGCAAGTAGGTGTTGGTCTTGAGGTACAGCCTAATGTCTGGGTCGAGGTCCCGCTGATGAACGTCGCCCACCAACACCAGGATCAGTCTGCGTCTTCGGTCGCGCAACACCTGATGGTGCGCCGACTTGAAGTCGAAGCGGCACCACTCGGACTTGATGAAGTTCTCCGACAGTACCATTATCGTTCTCCTCGAGGATTCCACCGCTTGGACTATGGTGTCGGCTATGAAGCTGCCGACGGGAAAATCCCGGTAATGCAGGCACAGCTTGTACGAGGGATTGCCCATCTCGAGGACAGGCGCCAGTTCCTCCGCGACGAACGCCTCGTCCTTGGAACTGTAGCTGACGAACGCGTCGAACAGTTTGTCCCGGTCGTCCCGGTCCACCTCGTGGTTTCTGTAGAATATCCTCACGCCGAACCGCGAGTGAAACCATACGCGCAGCTCTTGACGGAACACGAAACCCAGCATACAGAGTAGCACCACCAACAGGGAGCCGACCAGCGTGGCGACCAGCAGCGGAAGATAGTCCTGCAACACCTGTTTCTCGATGATGGTCTTGGTGTAATTACGGTGCAGGTCGTTGTCGATGCTGGCCGCACCGGTGCACACGCTGTCGTTGCTCTTCTCCCGGTCGCTGCTCGCCACGAGGAAACCGAACTCGTTGTCCGCGAACACCTCGTCGCCGAACGCCTCGAACTCCGTCACGTTGTACACGCAGCGCAACGCCGACGCGTCGGTCACGCGTACGTTCGGCTCGCGTATCCACTCGCGATAACTTTGCAGATAGTCGCACTCGCAGGACCACGGGTTCCCGGACAAACTGATCTCGATCGAGCCGGGTAGCGTCCAGACGGCCAACGTCGTCAGACGATTGCTCTCCAGCCGAAGGATACGCAACGAGCGAAGGGACGAGAAGGTGTCGTTGCCGATCGACACGATGCGGTTTCGATGCAGGTAGAGAAGCTTCAGCGCGTCCAGCCCTTCGAACTCGTGCCCCTTCAGCTCGCGGATCCTGTTGTCCTGCAGGTGAAGATCCTCCAGGTCCCGGAGGCCGTTGAACGATCGATTCTGCACGATGTCGATGTTGGAGGAATTGAGGAAGAGCACCCGGAGTTTCTTGCGACCGATGAAAGCGTGACTGGAGACCACGCGCAGTTCGTTGCCGTCCAGGTAGAGCCGCGTCGCGTCCATGGGGATCTGCTCGGGCAACTTGTTGGCGTGAGCCCCGTTGGAACAGTCGACCACGTTCGCCGACCAGGACTGATCGTGGTAACACGTGCAGTTGAGAGGGCAGGTCATCTCGCAGTCGCAGGCGTCGAAGTCGCAACAGTGACACAGGGCGAAGCAATGGGTGTCGTACTTGCAGAGGAACTGCGAGTGAGACGCCTCTACCAGCGGGACGAACGCGTGCTCGCGATCGTAGAGGAGCTTGCAGTAGATGCTCTCGAGGTCCATGACTCGCGGTTGCACCCTGGTCTGATTCTGTCGGTTGACGCGTTGCAACCATTCCATGGTGCAGTCGCACAGGTACTGATTGTCCCCTATGTAAAACTCCGGCAGAGATTTGTCCGGCGGAACCGCGCTGATACGCAACGCGTACGGTTCGAGGTTTCGTATCTGGTTCCCCTTGAGCTCGACCGTGGTCAGGTTCGGTTTCTTGAAGAACGAATAGCTCTGCACCTTGGATATCTGGTTGTCGTTGAGGTAGAGCCTCTCGACGCTCATCGGTATCGCGTTGCCGGTGATCTCGGTGAGCTTGTTCTCGCTGGCGTCGAAGATGCTCAGCTGCAACTGGCTCTCGATCTCGAAGTAGTTGCCCAGCTCGCGTATCTCGTTGGAATGAATGTCGAGCCATTTCAATCCGGTGGGTATCATCGCGTAGTCGAACAGCCGGAGTTTGTTGTCGCTGACGTTGAGCCAGATGAGGTTGGGGAGATTGGTGAAAAGGCCGGCGATGTCCGTCAGTTGATTGCCGTCCAGACGGATCGCTTGGAGGTTGAGGTTCTCGTCGAAGGTGCCGGGTTCGATGTACTGTATGCGATTCATCGCGAGATTCAATATCTTCAGCTCCTTGATACGATCGAAGACGCCCTTGGTCAGATTGCCGATATGATTTTCGGTTAATCGAAGCCCGTAAAGCTGCGCCACGTGGTCGAACGTGCCGGTCGGTATCTCCGAAATGAGATTCTCGCCGAGGTCGAGGGTTCGCAGAAGGGGAGTGGCTTTCAGCGCGTCCGGAACGGACTTGAGCTGGTTACGGTTCAGGTGGAACTCCTGCAGGGACGAGGCGTTTTTCAGGGAGCTCGGGTGTATGGTGTGCAGTCGGTTGTTGTCCAACGAGAGCAGATTCAGCACGTAAAGTCCGCTGAGCGTGGTCGCGTCGATAACGGTTAGCAAATTATAGCTGAGCAGCAAGGTGTGAAGATTATAGAGCGCGGAGAACGTGTTCTCCGGTAGACTCTCGAGTAGATTCTCCTGTAACCGGAGAATCTGTAAGCTGTAGAGATCGCGGAACACGGTCGGATCTAGCCGAGCGATACGATTGTTGGATAGATCGAGCACCACTAAACGTATCAAACCACCGAAGGTAGCCGCGTTCACCCACTCGGCGGTTAACTCGTTATGCGACAGATCGAGCACCAACAACTGCGTCAGTTCACTGAACAATCCGGGCGGTAGCACGTTCAACGTGTTGTTCCTCAGATGAATCTCCTGGATGTTCCTCGCGTCGCTGAACAGCTCGGGCGGCAGGCTGGCCAGCCGATTGTCCGCCAGCCTCAAGATGGCCAACGAGGAGAGGCCCTCGAACGCGCGGTCCGCCATGAAGCTGATCGCGTTGCACCGTAGGTCCAGGCTGTGCAGCCTGGTCAGCCCGGAGAACGCCGCGGTTGGCAACGATTCGATGCTGTTGTTGCTCAGGTCCAGCTCCTTTAGATTCGACAGACACCTCGACGCGCCGTTGAACCTGAAGCTCGTCACCTCGCGCAATCGGTTCCTCGTCAGGTTCAAGATCTCGAGGTTGACCAGAGGGCAGAGGGCCCCCTCCGGTATACTCCACATGTTGTTTTCCCCGAGATCCAATTTCTCCAGCTGCCGCAACTCGTCGGTGAACGCGCCGGCCGACACGTCCAGTGCCATCGCCGACCAGTCGGTGTTGTGCGTCCTCACGGTCAGATTACGCAACTCCTTCAACCCTTTGAACGCGTCGTCCGAGAGATTGCCGATCTTGCAATACTCGATCACCAGCTCGCGTAGCTCGACCAACGGCCTGAAGCTGCCGGCGCTCAGGGAGCTCTGATAGAACAGCGCGTCGCTGCATTCCAGCCGTAGACGGACCGTGTGCTGCGGCTGTATCACGCTGAAATTCGTGTTCTCCAGCTCGCTGTTGATCGTCCTCAGACGGCAGACCAGCGAGACGTCGTCCTCGGTGTCGCCGCTCGCGACCCACTTGCATTCGTCCGGCGCTTTGTACCGGAGCGCCTTGCTCAGAGACGCGCCGAGGACGCCGAATATCGTGCCGAGTAATATCGCGAAGAACGCAGGACTGCCCCGCATCTTTCCGCCCGTTCTCTTAATCTTCCATCAAATCTCTCTCGCGAGAGAAACGGAGAGAGCTCGCCAACAGTGTCCTGTCCCAGGCCTACCTCCTCTATCTGTCGCGAAACCGGCCGCGATCCATTTAAGTCACCGACCCACCGATCTCTACCTCGCATCGTCCATGTCGCTTCTGTTTCCTCTTCTCTCTAGAAGCCTCGCGTAATACAGGATCGCTGCTGGTCCACGCTAGTTTAGCCTCGCGATTTCTCTACACAGTCCTATATATGTATATATATATCTTTCTCTCTCTCTCTCTCTCTCTCTCTTTCCGTGTACAGATGTATATATACGTACGCGTGTGCGTGTGCGTGTGTATATATATTTATATTCTCAGAGCTGCGCCCGCTACACGAGGCCGCGAGAGCTTTATAATCCTGGAGATTTCATCCTCGAGTAGTACGAGCGGATGGTATTATATCCTGTATCGCGAACGATCTCGAGACACTGGCGAAACGTAACGCGCTTCGGGGTTCACCGACCTTTCGAGATTATCGATATATACCTACTACTGCTGCTACTCTACTGCTATTACTATACTACTATGTACGCTACTCTCTCTCTGTCCTTCTCTCTGGTGTGTTTTTCTCTCTCTCTCAACTGCGGAGCGGAGAAGAAAAATCGTCGGACGACGAACGAAAAGTCACGGGCGTTGATACACGTATATACGGCTCCGGTAAGACCCACGGTTCTCCGAGGACTGGTTGGCAAGTTGTAAGGCCCGAACTGGCACCGCTACCCTCGCCCCTCCGCCCACCCTTGCCCGCTCTCCTCGCCGCCCTTCCCCTCCCGGCCGTCCTTCCTTCCCCCACCTTTGCACCTTCTCTCCTCGTCGTCGTCGTCGTCGTCGTCGTCCGTAGCCGGGGCCCGACGTTCTGGCAAGCCTATAAAAACAAGACAGGTACACTCTCTGGGCCCTTACAGTGGCTCCTCAGCATCTGCAGCCTCCATCCACCACGTCCACGTCGTTTCCTCGTCGCACCCTTAGGGACTCTGCTAGCTCGGTCCTTTTCCCGCGCGTTTCGTAGCCTCCTCGTGCCCTCCTCGTGCCCTCCTCGTGCCCTCCTCGTCTCGTCTTCCCCTGGCTACGGCTCTCCGACTCCTTCTCTCGCTCTTCCTTTCCCCCTTTCTCTCTATCGTTCGGCCGTATTGCCGTTCGATTCGTCCGTGAAACCTTGCCTCACCGTCATCTGTTCTCACATCGTTTCTACGATTCTGTCACGAAGAATGAAACCTCGAAAAAGAATGTTCGCTCGATGCCTTTGTGCGAATCCCGTTCCCATTCGCATTCCACGTTGTCGCGAGTCCACGGGCTAGCGTATTTTGCAACTAGTCTCTCCTCTCCTCTGTCCACGCCTCTCTCTCCGTGCGCCTCTCCTTCCCTCTCCGATCCGCGATATCGTCCTCGCGTTCCACGCGCTGCGATCCTCTTTTCCTTTCTCACTCTCTCTCTCTCTCTCTCTCTCTTTTTGCAATTTACAAATTTTCCCGCCTTTCGAGGATGATTCGGTGCGTTCCGGGAGATCTCGCGAATATCGTCGATGTTCGTCGATGCAGCGAGAAAGAAAGAAAGAGAGAGAAGGAGGAGGAGAACGCGTGCACGTGGTAAGCACGGAAGAGAAAGGGGGAGAGGGAGGAGAGGAGGGAAAAAAATGGAGGGAAGGGTGCAAAAGCGTGTGTCACGTTGAACGGGGTGCGTGTGGCTCTTTTTGTAAAAGTAGCAAGTGAAATACTTTCCTTTCACTCGCGTTTTCCGCTGCGTCATTATTAGCTTTATGGTCTGTTTGGGATTCGCGCATTCCCGGTCCCATTGAGTGTAAAACGATCGGACGCATTGTGTCAGGAATCGTGTGTTAGGGACACGTCAAGTGGTTCCCCACAGAGAGAGAGAAGTCCGCCTCCTTTCAGAAAACAGTGCTCGGTAGCTTCCATCTCCCGTCGTTGAAAAGTGATTTGTTACCTTTACCTGGGCCAAAGTAGGGGCCCGCATTGGCAGGCTGCCCTCTCGAATACGTCGTCGTTCCACCGCTTGATTTACTCATCGAAATTCAAATAGGAGGATACATCATTTTCATCGGGCCAATAAAAGTATCATTAGTAAAATGAATGCCGCTGCCCGGCCTCGATTCGTTCCAGTTCCATCCTCGTCTTCTCTCGCGTCTCTCTTGTTTCGCCGTTCCTCGTACCGTTCGTTGGCGAAGAAGGAGAAGAAGGATCGCGGCGAGGCTGTCGGTGGCGAGCAGCGACGCGTAGTTCGCGAGCGTTTCGGGAAGAAAACCGGGGGACGAACGATCGGTAATTACGCTTAGGGGGGCGGGGGGCAGGCAGCCGCGAAATAACGGATAGCGCGCATTGTCGTTAATAGCAGCGGGGAGAATAAATCGTACCGTGGAAGTGAATCTCTCGCGGTCGGTGTATTTTATCGTCCGGTTTCATTGATCCTTATTACAAGATCTTTACCAAGGCCGCGGGCTTAAATCGGTATAATATTTCACCTTTCCGCAGCGGTCGTCTCTCCTGCCGCGGTAATATCGTCGATGGGTTGCGTTTTAGTCATCGGGTATCCGGTGTTTCGCGAATTAATCGGCTATCACACGTTTCACCGGCGAAAGCACCGCGAATCTGCCGCCACTTCTCTTTCTCTCGGTCGTCTCTCATTTACATGGCAGACCCCGGCCGTTCTTCTAGGAAAAAGTCGCTCCGTTCCGCGTATACCTCGAGATCTCTGGGCTGTGACACCGATTCCGAGATCAACAGGAATCCAAACTCCCGTTCGCTCTCGAGGTTGCCGCGTGATAAAATTCGAGAAAGAAAGAGAGAGAGAGAGAAATAGAGAGAGGGAGAGAGGTTTAATTGCACCATAAAATGTGTATAATCGGTTCGCGGGCCATCCCTTTTCCTCCCGTAGCCGTGGTTCCACGGTGGTGTCGAGGATATTCGCGGAGATTACGGTGCAGGCCTCGATAATTCGCCGGAATCCTTTAGGCAAAGGGCGTTGCGCAATCTCGAGCGAGTTCCGAGCCACGAAAAGAATGGATTCCCATGATTTCTCCGGGAACCGGCGATCCACGCCACTTTTTTTCCCCGGTTGTCGGGTTTGATTAGCGAAGCGATGTGAATGAGCCTTAAGAAGGAGGATGCCCCGATGGCTGCGCCGCTGAAAGGTGGCTAGCTGGCGG
>NIJG01000134.1:2113927-2124545 GCA_002201625.1 Euglossa dilemma | reverse complement strand
CGGGCTCCTCCGCTTGCCGCTCCGGCCCCGTCGGTCCCGGCATTCTCCTCCTACCTTCGGCTCGGACGCCCCACCAGCCCGCCCCTGGGCCTAGTCTCCTTTCAACGGTGCAGGTGACGGGGCATTCTTTTAAATCTAATCAACTACCGAACCTCGGCCCGATGTATACAGGGTGTTACCGAACTGGCCGGCCTGACAGCATCCTTAAAAATAGGATACCGGTCGAGTCCTGACAAGGTGTCCACTTATCGAGCCGGCCAAGGTGGCCGCGTGTAATTCATGGGTTCAGAGGGAAGAGAAGAGGCGCGCGTTGCTCCTGCCCGCGTTGCTTCTCTCCTTCCACGCTTCCCCGCTAAGGCTTCCCTCCTCCTCTCCTCTCCTCTCCTCTCCTCTCCTCTCTTTTTCTCTCTCTACGGAGCGCGCGCGCGTCGTTCGATTCTCCTCCGTTCGATTTTCGACGCGTTTAAGGGCAGTCGAGTTCCAGTTACGAAATCCTCTCGGCCACAGGAAATCGACGCCCGAGATCGATCGTGCCTCTCGCGGAGAGGTTAAACGGTCGACGAAATAAAACGCTCTCCGACGTCGGCCGGATCTTTTCAACGAGACTTCATCGCGATGCGGTTTCACCGAAGGTTTTATGGGCTTTCTTTGACCGGCGGGGTGAAACGTTCGGGCAATTGCTCCTTAGAGAGAAAATTGGCCGGCGATGGAACCGAAGTGGAAACTGCGCGCTTCTTACGATACGGCCCACCCTGTATATATCGTCCATGCGATATGGCTGCCACCACCAGCGTCACCACCACCACCACCACCACCATCACCACCACCACCATCGTCGCCGCCACACCACGCCACGAGGCACACGCGACCACCGAGACCGAGACCGAGAACGAGAACGACTTACGTTCATTGAACATAGAGACACGAGAGCGTTTTCGCGCCTCTCGCGAGAGATCACGCGAGCACCGTCTGAAATCTAGCCATTTCCTCCGGTTTTCCCCGTGACACGAGCAGACCGAGCTGGCGCAACGTCGCTGCTCATTAGCTCGACGACCGGAGAATCGATCAAACGTGTCCGGATCGCGGCGCACAATGCCACGCGAAACTACCGGATTCCGATCGTCCCTTTACCGGTTTGATAAAGACAGATGCGCGACGATAATTCACCTGGTCCCCGCGAACCGCGTAATTTATTAATCCGGAATGCAACTTCGACAGCCGGCACTGAATAGCCTCGGAGATACCGTCCGGCCAGCACGAGCATGGGACGTTGAAAAATGCGGAATCTTTCACGGTGATTCGAGGAGAAATATACGTCTGCTCGGTGAGTCGGACGTCGGCGTGTCGCCCGGGAGATCGAGTCGTCGGTCGGGCCCGATCGGTCCCGACCTCGCCGACGCTTTTAACGAACGTATCGCGCCTCGATCGGTTACCCAATTCGCGCGATCGCCTAGCATCCTCCGGTGGTCGAGCTGCTCGTTTTGTCAGGGTAATCGTCGGCCGAAGGTTACCGCGAACGGTACCCCGATGCCACACGCGAGCCGACCTGTTTCGCCTATGCGGAGACTCATCCTCCGACGAGGACACTTCTATCCGCGCGTTTCCATCCGATCTGCCAGGGATATCCCCTCTATGGGCTCAATCAGTCTGCCGGTACGACGGATACGCTGGTATTCGGTCGCCTGCGACGTTTACGGCTTGGCTCTGACGGCGAAATTGACAGGAAAAAATATGGTGCTCGTCTGCCGCGGCGGACGCTGATTGCCTGGCTTAGAGGAAATGATTTTGTAGGTAAATTTAGACGCCGGACGTTTCGTCCTTTTTCCGCGCAGCTTCCACGTCGCAGACTCGTCGTTCCGCGAGTGAAGCGCTCGATTAGGCGTCTCGGGCGAAATGACTCCGCAAATGGAGCCACTTTGGCGGTGGTCTCCGGCTCGCTTCGCCTCGCCTCGCCTCGCCTCGCCTTCGCCTCGCCTTCGCCGATGGGGCAGAAACGAAAAAGATAACCGCGCGCGCCACCTTCGCGCGAATTATCCACCCTTTCGATCCCGAGCGCCTGTTAGCCGACTGCCGCGTAACCCGGTCTCTCGCGAATCCGAAAGGACCACGGGGTCCACCGGGCCCCCCGGGCCCCGGTGGCTGGCGAGTGGCCGGCATCGCGGATGCGGTCTCAGAACTAGGATGCTCGGCGACGCTGCACTTTCACTGCGGCGCGCAAACGTTTCTTCGTGGTCCCGGGAACAGCGAGGTTGTTTATTGTTCCTTGGCCGGCACGAAATCACGAATCCCGAGGCAATGCCCACGACGATCACCTGCTAGTTTCGTCCTACATTCTTATCGTTCGCGGTGCCGCTCTCTATCTCTCGCGTCGCCTTTTTACCAGTCACTTTATTGCCTCGCCGCTGCCAACAATGGGTCGTAAGGATAGCTGGCGCGCCAGATCCGTGGAATAATTTTAATTTAGACCGCGTGAGAAAGAACGGAAGGCGATCGGGGGCGGCTCTCGCCGGCTTTCCAGCCGAACCGAACCGGTAGTCGGTTCCAGCCGTGCGAGAAGAGAGGAAAGAAGAGAGGAAAGAAGAAAAGCTGGAGCAAGGCGGCGTGGCTGCGTGGGGTGTAAACTCGCGGCGGAAAGAGACGAATAGCTTTGGTAAATGGCCGACGGAACGCGGAGGCGCATCGAGTATTCCATTACGAGCCGCGTTGACTCAATTACCCTGCGTCCCTCCTTTCCCTTCGTTATTATCGCCGTTAAGTCTCCGTCTCTCGTTCCGGCCTTCTCGCAGCCGCGCGACACGCTCGTGCGAGTTACGTCCGCGTTTCGCGCCGCGAACCGGCCGTAGAGGGCGAGTACCTCGGACCTAACCCTTCGATTTCCTCCCGAACCGCGTTTTCGACTCGACGAATAACAGCTCTAACGGAGAGGAGTCTTAATCGGCGGGAGACGCGGAATAGCGAGGAATAGGCGAGGAATAGCGGCGGATTAAGCGGAATGGAGGGATCGTAGCGGAGCCGACGCCGGCCGGTTCCGTTCGCGGGTAAAAGTACGCTAGCCGCGCGATAACGGTACCGAACCGATAAATATAAATTCCCAGCGATGCAACCGGCAAAGAAACCCCGTGTTCCGGGCATTTAAATAATCCCGGGACGCGTAATAACGAGGGGCGCGATGGTCTGCGCGAGCAGCGTTCCACGCCTTTTTCCTGATCGTTGGCTTTCGTCGCTGTTCTCGTCACCCATCGTTACTGTAAACTTTATCATCGCGGCGGTTCGTGGGGATAATCGAGGTGTATCGGTAATCGGCGTGGAAAATTTATCGCCGACAGAGGCGCGATCCCGAGAAGTCGTTTTCCGATGTAACCGGCGTGCGGCCGCTCGGCGAGCCGGAGCGTACGAGCGCGCGGCGAAGCAGCGAAGCAGGCCGAGGCGGACGCCGAGGTGGGGAGGAGAAAGGTGGATTTGAAAGGGGAAAGAAGACGGAGAGGAAGAGTTAACTCGCGGGGATTAGAAGCACGATTCTCCGGCGAGAGAGAAATCGACGTGGACGGAGCGAAGAGGCCGAAGGATGAGAGGATGAGGAGGAGTAGGAGGGAGAGGAGAAGGTAAAGGTAAAGGAAGGGAGGAAGAGGTAGAAGAAGGAGCGCGGGCGAGGAACGGAAGAGGACGGAGTGACACACGCGCGAGGCAGCGAGAGAGAGGTGGGACGGGAGGCTCGACGATCGTCTATAATCGAGTTGACCGTGAAATTTTCATTACACCTTTTCTGAGTTATGCATATAAATAAGGAAGGGAGCGGGTCGGTACGCCGGGAGCGAAGAACGTGGCAATGCCTTTGTTAGCGGAAGGTTAATGGTAAGAGACCCCCGGCTATCTTACCACGCTGACAGCAGTCTCGTTAACGATTACGATAACTCCGCGGCCTCCTCCGAGGATGCGTAGTCGGCCTGGCCAACGTCAAGGTAGTCCAGAATTCACCGACTGGTCTTGCCCGATGTCGAACCACCGCGTAGCATCTCGGGTACCACGCGTCGCGGCGCGTCCTGGACCTCGCGTGCGCCGCGCGCGGATCGCTCGCGCGATTCCTCCGTCGCGGGCTTGGATCTACGCGGAGAACTTTCCCCGCTTCGGAGAGCTAACGAGCGCGCGTTAGCCACGGAAAGTTTGCCGGGGTGGTCCGCGTGTAACGAGTCGAAATGCCGTAGGTAGCGGAGGAACGCGATCACGAACGCGTCCAAGGACTCCGCGCCAGGTCCAAGGACTCTCGGCCGGTGTTGACGAACGCGAACCGGCGTCCTCCGTCGCCGTTGACCACCGTGAAAGTCAACGGGTTTCCTTGGCTCGTTGTCCGATCGACGTGACTCACCGGCGATCGCGAAAAGCGGCGGTCGTTGCATAAGTTTCGCCTCGGAACATCTTAATTGCTCTTAATGGTGTCTAGTTGGCTCGATAACTCCCGGAGATTGTTCCGCCGCCCGTGCGGTTCCCTTCGCTCCCTTTTCCTCTCCCGCTCCCCCCTCTCCTTTTTTCCCGCCGTCCCTTCGAATTTCCTGCCGCGATAATTCAGCCGGTGGATCGTTTAATAGCGCGTGAAACTTTGACATCTTGACTGCTTTTAATAAGCACCTTCGAGCAGGGGGGAAACGAGCGACTGTTAGCTCGTCCCGTTGGAAAATAATGTTCAGCCGCCAGTTGGAAAGCTCGTACCGCGAACGAGGTATTTCCGTTTTTCCTCTCCTGTCCCCGGAGAAGACGCCGCGGTAGCTGCCTTGGCAGGAAATCCGCGAATGCTCGGTTCGCCTTTTCGAGAAGCCTCGAACGCTCGTCGATCGCTAATTTCCCGTCGATCAAAATATTCGGCGAACAGAGATCCTCGAGATCGCGCTCTTCCGATCGCTTCGACGTTAGAGCGATCTTGACGATTAGACGCGAATCGCGTCCCATTATCGAATGGCGAGCGCGCGAAATTTGTTCGGCAAGGATGGTTCACGGTGAACGGAGGAAAGAGAGCGACCTCTCGACCCGAACGGCCGAGGATTCGGGAGAGATTTCGCTCGGACGCGGATGCATTCTCACGTTCTCGCGGATCTAGCGTACCTTCGAAAAAGCATCGGGGAGAGGAGGCCAAGGCAACCGAAGGTAATCTCGGGTTCAAAGACTCGTCGGTGAGCGAGAGACGTATCCCACCGGCGGCCACCCGAAAATTAACGACCTCGCGAACCGGCTAAGACTCGGTAAACGAAAACTGGCCAATTTTTTTCAGCTCGCTCGTTAAAGGCCCGTCCACACGCCGCGATACGCCGCGCACCGAAGCGGGCTGCACGCGTACGCGAGCGCGTACCTCGTCGCGGATTAGAATCGGGGCGGATTCTTTATCTGGCACGGCTGTTTTCCTCTTCGTTATTCCGACCAACGGTGTATTACGGATTTTATCGATCGACCCGCATTTCGTAAAACGAATCCTTCGTCGTTCCACATCGCTCGTGTCTCCGTACTCGGTCCAAACTCGATCGGAAACGCTCCTTAGAGGCGAATCGCGCAAACGTCGCTCCGTTTTCGTCCTCTCCGTATTCCTCGACGTTTAAAACGATTCGGAAAGCAGGAATGCCAGCGATTCGACCTACACCGCGCGATTCGCGATTCGCGAAACGGGCATAAGGGCACAGAAGAGCACCTACTTGGACCGAACGCGGATGAAAACTGGAATAGGCTGGGCGGCGGGATGTTTTTCGCACGGAGGAAAGGCCGCACGCGAAAGCGAGCGAGCGGACGCGTACTCGGGCAGAGCGGCTCGCGTAATTATCCCCGGCGAGGAGAAACAGGGGAACAGACGGCGGCGGACAGCATGATTAATAAATTTATAGTTTTATTTCGCCACGCCGCTCACGGCTCCGGCCGATCAGATACGCGGCGAGATATCGTTACGCGCTATTGTGCTGCTAGATTAATTCGCGGCAATAAATTCTTCGTACAGCCGGCTCGGTTAAGTGATACAAATGAGTTCGATATTCAGTTAAATACCCGCTAACCGTTTCGGCCAGCCGGAGTCCGCCCCTGGATCCAGCCAACTCCGTTACGGATCGCCTTGAAGAATGGGTCCGTCGTTACGGCCCGCGTATTTAATGGAATTAAAGCGCGCAAACGCTCGGTACCGAGGCAAAGAAAGCGCGTGACCGCGTTTCCTCTTTGCGTCGATAGACTTGCCTCGATCGGTGCTCTCTTCGCGCCGCGCCGCGACGCTCGCGTGGTCCGCTAGAAGGCGAAACGGCGTTTACGCGGAAAGCTTTGGATCGAGAGATCGGAATGACAGAGCGGAACGGAGGAACGAGATAGGAAGGATATTGGAACTCGGTTGGAAGGCCGCCTTTCTGTTGGTTTAACGCGATGAACCGCCACCGCGAGATGGACGGTATTGCTCAGAGGCCGGATCACGGGCCAGCGCTATGCATGCGTGGGGGCAGGCTCATTTATTTACCGAGGATCAGTATTGGCAGGTTGTAATTTACAAATGCTGGGACCCGGTGGATTTATCGGCGCTCCGCTACCCTCTCATTACAACCCTCTGCCCTCCGTCATCTTCTCTTTCGCCCTTCATCCTTTCCCCTCCCGCCTGGCCCCGCGTCGCCCCGCTTCGCCCCGCTCCGCCCTCCGGCGCCCCGTGCAACTCGTCTCCTCGGGCTCGTTACATTTTCACCCTCCAATCGGTCGGCCTTGGGTATAACTCCGCTCGTGATTATCGTCAATTGACCTACACTCGATTGAAATACGTAATAAAAGAAGGTAGAGCGGCGAGCTCGGCCGACCCGAAGATCCGATCGGTTCTATACGGCTCTCTTCGAGATCCAACGTCCCAGCCACCAGCTACGCTTCCAGCGAACCACCGGCAGCCGCCGCGCCGACTTTCCTCCTTTTCCTTCTTTTTCCTTCTTTTTCCTTCTTTTTCCAGTCCTTTGCCTCTCCTTCTTCTCCCTCCTCCTCCTCCTCCTCCGTGCCTTTCTCGCCCGGCTTCGTCCACTCTCGCGCACAATCGCGACCTTATCATTGATAATTTCTCGCGAGAGGGAAGAGGAGAGCAGGAGAGGGCGGGAGGGAGAGGGGAGAGAGAGAGAGAGGCGAGAGAACGCGGAGTCTCGAGGAAGGGTTTGCGTGCCGGCACCGAGACCAGATAGCACGGATTATCGCGGGCTCTCGGCGGGTACGATGATACAGCGACGAAGAAGGAGTAGGTCGATGATCCTGTATGGAAAAATCCGCGCGATACGGCCGCGCGTCTCGCGGCAGTGTAATCGAACGGGGATTTCTACGAAACGAAAGCGCGGAAAGGAGGAAGAGGGAGGCGTGTCGGGAGCGTACGCGGATGCTCGGTAAGTTCGGAGGATGCCCGATCGGTTCCGAGGGTTTTTGACAATGTTTGCCGGAGGAACGGAAGAACCGGAAATTCCGAGGCGTTAACGACGCCGGAGAGATCGCGGCCAGCGCGGGTAATTACAGGCTGCGACGTCGGAACGACGCGAGAACTATCCGACCTGGACGTTCCGGCGGAGCTCTCGATCAGGCTGTCACGAACGATGGCCGAACGCGAGCCGGCATTTCGAGAAATTAACCGCGGCTATTATGAGCGGCCGCGGAGAGAATCCCCTTGCAAACAGCCGGATAATTATAATTATTCCCGTACCGGGGGCCCAGCCTTCCCCCGTACCCCCGTTTCGCGAAGACGAACCACGAAAAATTGCCCCGGGGATAATTTCCATCCGATAAATGAATCGCCGACCGACGGGTGCTTAAGCGCGCGCGATCCGCGCGGTTACCACGGTGTTTCGGCGCCTGGCCCCTCAAAATTCTCCCCTCGATTCCTCCATAAACTCTTCCGAGGCTAACTTCTTCCAGCGAAATGTTCCTACTACTATTACCTCGATCGAGCGAGAAAGAGGAATTAACATAAAAGTGAAATTTGCCGGCGCCGCGCGGCGATCGGGTGGGGATCGAAAAAGGAATCGTTGGAGACTAACGATCCGACTGGTCCGTTCGTGACTGTCGTAAATAGACGGAATATCCTATAAGGCAAGGCTTTGTTAATGAAGGGCCCCGGTGAGGCCCCGGTGAGGCCACGGCGTTTCGCGACTCGCGTGCGTTTCCAGCAACAGCGGGAAGATGCCACGGGCAGATTCACCACGGCTGCCTTTCTTGCCCGGGGATATACCTCCGAGGTGGCCTCGCAGCAACGAAACCAGGGGCCGTTCTCCGCTTCCTCGCCTCCGATCCGGCCCTCGCGGTTCTCTTTAAATTCCGAACCGTACGGAATCCCGCGAAAGAGTAATGCCGACATTACGCGGACCGCGAGTCCTCCGGGGCCTTCGCCAGCCTCGATTTACGCCGATTCGATAAAGTCTCCTGGAACACCGGTACAATGGGCCCTACTGCCCACTGCGAGCCAACGTCGCTTCGCGCCGCGATCGCGAGAACTACATTTTTCCCTCTTCTCTCCGAGTCGTTCCAATTCGGTTCCGTGGTTTACGTCTCGTTTCGATGCTATCATTCGAAACCAAAGAGAGAGAGAGCGAGAGAGAGGACAGAGAAAGAGAGAAGATGGGAAAAAGCGGAGAGCGTGGCTCGGCCGGGAAAGGAATCGCGCGCGTCGCGGAGAGACGCGGGCACACGACGACCCGGTTTCTTTCCACGGTCCAGAATAGAAACGCTCGCGATGCGAGCGGAAAAGTACGGATGTCGCGGCTTCCGGAGCGAGCGTAATAACCGCGACACCGTTTACCTTCGAAGCGGACCGATATGGAAATTGCAGCTCGTACGCGTATCGCGTCTAATACTTGCCGCGGTAATCTCGCGGGTCCGCGAATCTGTCCGGGATTAACGAGGAATCACACTCGCTCGCGAGTCCCGTTCGTGGCTGTTGGATACCGGGGATTTTCCGTCCTCTCTCTCCTTACCCCTTCGATATTTCCGCGAAAGCTCTAGGAGAATAAGCGAGATACGCAGGGCTTGCCGCGATATCCGGAAAAATCGGGGAGAATAAGCGCGCGTAGCGGTAGCGAAGCTATTCCTAACGTGTTCCGGGTACGGAATTCAAAGGCGATACACTCCACCTACGAGCTGGATTTTCTCAATCCCGGTTGATGTGCACGGGCAGAGTATGAAATCGCATAAGAATCGATATCGTAACGGTGATAGGAGGGAGAGTGCGAGGGATCTGCGAGTGGTGGGCAGCAAGAACGACGGGCACGTTAGCGCACGCAGCAACGCTGGACACACAGGCTCGCTCGCCACTCCGGCGTAGTAGTTGAAACGACTGGGATGCCTCGTGCAGGTATTCTCCGACGGCGTTAAGCCCTATGTTACGCCGACAGTTCGATCGGAAGGAGAGAAAGAGAGCGACGCGAGCAAAAGGAGAGAGAGGGAGAGAGAGAGAGAGAGAGAGAGAGAGGGAGTCGGCGGCGCAGTGCCGTAAATAGGCGAGGTAATCGCGCGCGCGTTCGATTCCACGGGACTCGGTTGGAAGGAAGGGCTGCTTCGAAACGGAGTTTGGGCCGTTTAACCCTATAACCGCATGCCCATGGCGGAGCCAAAGAACGAGTCTCTCCACCTACTTCTTTCTCTCTCTCTCCTCTTCTCTCTTTCTCTCTCGCGCGCGCGCGTCCTCTCCGCGGCGCTAGCTCCTTCCGAGCAGCTCCTCCTTTCTTTCCGTTTCTTCTCCTCTTACGTTCGCGCTACTCCCCGTCGCTGGTCCCCGGGCTGCTGTGGCTCCTTTCCTCGTCTCTCGCTCGTTCGCGTTCGGTATCACATGGCGCACATGCATGCATGCATGCATGCATGCATTTCGAAGCGAGGATGGCTCAACTCGGTTCAGGCCAGGGTCTCGGCTTTCCTTCTCTTCGCGGAGAAGAGAACCGCAGCTCGTTAAAAAGTTGCCCGACCGGTTGGGCGCTCGGAGAGCTGACTCTGCTGTGGTCTACGACCCGACACCCAACACACTCTCCACGGCTCACCACGGCTCACCACGCCGGCCCCACGTTCCCTTCTACACCCCACGTGTATACACACGCGGACACACACGAGCACACACAGTGGTCTGCCGTATGCAGCCCGGCTAAAGGCTGAAACTCGCAGGACCGCGCGTGTATTCCCGCCATACGAACGGAGAGAGCCGGATATTCGCTACACGCGGATGAACATCATTGAAGGCTCTCCTCCGCTCTCCTCTCCTCTCCTCTTCTCTCCTCTTCTCTCCTCTTCTCCGCCTCTTCCCCGTCAGCTTTCCTTCGTCTTTCCTTCCTCTTTCTCCTCTTTTTCTGCTTTTCTCTCTTTTTCTTCCCTTTCTTCCACGTCGCGCAACCCCCCTCTCTCTCTTTCTCTCGCTTTCCGCTTCTCTTTCTCATTTCTCCGCCGAGCGTATCGCGTCGTCGATTCCCCATGCCTTACTTCTACGCGCGTTTCGACTATCGCCATCGCGAGTAGGATATCTCGTCTTACACTCGCCTTCACCGGTATTCGACTTTTGGCTCTCTCCGCCTCTCTCTCTCTCTCTCTCTCTCTTTTTCTCTCTCGCCCTTCGTCTCGCTTTCGCCCGCAATTGAAATACGGCCATGCCGTACGCGCGCTCTCGAGCGCG
>NIJG01000134.1:2059967-2113502 GCA_002201625.1 Euglossa dilemma | reverse complement strand
CCCCCTCTCCGCCTCTTTCTCCCCGTTGTTCTTCATCTTCTGACCCGGCTGTTTTTGGCCCCCTCCGCGACCCTGCCTCTTCCTTATCCCTCTTCGGCTCTTTTTCTCCGCGGTAACCTTCTTCGCTTATCCTACCGAGAGATACCGATGATCATACGCTGGAAATTCCACGCGGACGAGCATCCTCCGCAGATTCTTTTATGCTTCTTGCAGCTCGTCGCTTCTTGCCACGCGCTTATTATATTGTTTGATTTGTTCCGGCCGTTTCGAGCCGAGCCGAGCCGTTTTCGATCCTTCCCGTCCTCGCTGGCGTTCGGCTCGTTCGCCATCGCGATTTTATCCGATGTCTGTTCGATCGCGCGACGTCCCGCGTCTCGTTCGGCGTCGATCGATTCGAAACGGAGCCGCGCGCGTAACGCGATCGTTGCCACGGATCGTTGGACGGCCAGCGGGGACCGGTTGCCCGCCGGTTTTAGTGCCGATCGTAACCGACGCTGTTTACCTAATTAGCCGAGAATTCATTAGGCCTCGTTACCTTAAATATTTCGGGCTTTCGCCGTGTTTGTTCTGCCATTATTCCGACCACACCACCGGCCCGACGTCGCCGCCGCCACCGCTCTGTGTGGCTAAGGCTTTAGCACCTACTAAGCGACTCTCCGCTGTAATCGGTCAAACGGACGAGCAGAAAAGAACAGAGAGGAGAAGAGAGACACCTTCTCTGCCTGTTAACCCGCGAAGCCGGTTAAATCTCTCGTTTCTCCTCCTCTTCGCGTCGTTTCGCTCGCCGATTGTTTCGCTATTACGGTATTACTCGGTACCCCCGCCTAATTATCGAGTCCCGCTGTCCTACCCAATGGCAAGTTCCATTTCCGTGAATCTCCCTCTCTATTTCTCCCTCTCTCTCTCTTTCTATATATATATATGTATATATATATAGTCGTGTATGGAAGATGGCGGAAAGGAATCGTAAAGTCCCACGATCGGAGGAGGTTAAAGGAAGAAAAGAAAGGCTCGCGGCAAAGGAACGAAAAGCAAAGGTGGATCGATCGGTGGCTGGGTTTGATCGGATCGTAAACGCTTCGTGACAAAGGGCCGGAGGTTCTAACTCGAGTCGGACACGGGTAAAACGGTCGGCGCTGGCGGAGAGACGTGGCACGGACGAGGAGTGAAAGCAGGTTGTCGCGGAGGACGCGGCGGTGGAAGTTAGTTAGCGAGGATTTTCCGCGGCCACGGCCAGCCGAGGCGAGTTTTTGCGGCCGCGGCCGTGGACCGTCCAACAAATCAATTCGAGGGGCCCGGCTTCCAGCGGCGGAACAACGATCGGCCACGATAAGTACAAACATCGATGAACGGCCGCGCGGCACACCGGAGAGGATCCGGTGACTTTTTACCGGTCGCTTCGTTCCCGACATTTTTCTTTCCCTCGTTCGAGCCTCCCGTTTCCTTATTCTCCGGCAGCATCGCGGATCCTGCTGCTGTGCTCGCGCTCCGTGCAAGAACCCCGGCCGCCGCAAAAACCGTTCCACGGAACTATGAAGCTATTTCTGCGTGTTCGACAACGTTCGTTAAGGCGACGATCCGACCGTTTTAAGTAGCGCCAATCGTGGCCCCGTCGCGCCTTTTTGCCGGCACTCGTAACGCCGCCGGTGTAAATTTATAAGATGTCACGGAGACGGCGACGGGAAGGAACGACCGTCGAACACCGCCGCGATCCGCCGTTTTTCCCGTCCCTCGCGCCGCCGCAATTTGCCTTCCGCCCGCCTCTCCCGCCTCCACGGCCTTCCACGGGCCCCGAGACGCCAGGAATTTTGGAATTAACCAGGAATTCCTGCTTTTTGTTTCAGGTACGTAATCGAGTAGGCGGGACGTTTTTGCCCGGGCTACGGCGTCGTCGGTGAGTATTCCAGTTTACGGTATACAGGGTGTCCGCGAACCATCTCGGCTACCGCGACGCGTCCACCACGCGGTCCCGTCATCCACGGGCCGCCATTTTTTTCCCCGCGATAATCGACCCGCGGTTTTCGTTGTATCGCGCGAGGTGATTTACTGCCAAACCTCGAATGCGCGCGTTGAAATTTAAGCGCGCTGCATAAATCATTCTCGCGCGCCAGAGGATGTTAAACGAGCCCCGCGGTACCTCCCGAAAAGGTATTCCGAAAGCCGTCGGGAGGGTCAAAGGGGGGCAGAGGGGGTGGAGGAAGGAAAAATAATTAACCAGCTAGAAAAAGAAGCGCGGCGCTTAACGTCACGAGGGTCCGGGCGTCGCGTCGCCGTCGCGGCGGATAAATAGACTTGGTCGCGGCCACGCGAATCGGCCGAAATCCGATTATCGCGGAATAGAATGCGACGCGGCGTATCGATTCGATTCGCGATTTAACGGCACGAGGATCGGAGGAGGCCGAGGATCCTGCCGCAGCCTTCGGCCACGGCGAAACGCCAGAGATCGAGAGAGGGAAAGAGAGGGAGAAAGAGAGAGAGAGACGGAGAGAGAGACGGAGAAAGAAAGAAAGAAAGGAAGAAAGGGGGAAAAATGTCAGGCGTCAGCGTCTTTCCGGTCGTTTGACAGTAACGAGGAAGACGTCCCGGCGCCGTAAGCCCCTGCTGGAACTAATCCTCCGTAGAGCCAGTTAAGGTATTTGTATTTTAATTAGCTCCTCCTTTTCGATAGCCGTTTGTTCTGCCCACACTGTGTTCGCGCCACGGTCAGCCCCCTTCTTCTCTTGGTCCTCCTTCTCCCCGACGCTTACCCCGTTCCTCCGATCTTCGCTCTGCCCTTCGAATCGTTTAATCATAATCTAATAACCGGCTGACACAAAAAACTAACTCGATAAGTGCACGCCGTTAGCTTAGCGCGAGAGGGTACCCTGGTACACCGTCGAACGTGTCTACCGGCACGAACACCGGCCCAGCCTGCCGTAGGTGATCCTATCGGTGATCCCGGTCTCGGGCAGAACCCTTCCGAGTGTGCTCGCCCGGCTCGAGAATGTGCCAGTGAAACGCGCGTGCACCTCGGCCGAGAGTCGTATGCGAGTGGGCCGTGTGCAAGTCGAACCGGAGAGAAGCCGAACGTCTCTCCAGATATTATCTATTGCAGTCTGTCTGTCAGACAGGGCCGAAAGTCGGGCTGGACGAGCGCGCCGCTACAGGATGAAGTGTCTTCTGCATAGTCAGCCTCTTTTTATGCCGATGCCTCGGTTCGACCATCTCGCTAATTCCGTCGTAGCACGCCAGGCACGCCAAACCGAAGCTTTCCGTGCGACTCCCGATCTTCCCTTTATTTCTCTCTTTTCCCTTCCCCTTCTTTCCCTCCTTTCTTCTCTCTCGCTCCCTCTCGAGCGCGCGCACGCTCTCCTGGCCCTCTTTTCCTTCTCCGCATCGCCGTTTCATCTCTTCCCTTTCTTCCTCGTCCGCCCGTTCCTTGCCCCTTTTTTCTCCGTCCTCCTTTTTCTCCCCCGTTATCTTTACTTTGTAGTCCTGCTGCTGTCTCTCCTCCTCGCGATAATGTATCTGGCTCCATCAACGCGGACCACGATTCTCTCCTCCTTTTTCTCCTTTTCCTTCCTTTTTAATTAAAAAGGAAACAGAAGGAAAGGAGGAGGAAGAATCTCGGCGAGCGCGAGGTCGCTTCGCGGAAACCACGAGGAACCGCGCGTGTGCTCGCGCGTACGTGTGGCCGCGCGACGCGAGGAGGATCGTTGGGAAAATCACCGGCCTCTCTCTCTCTCTCTCTCTCTCTCTCGTCTCGCCACGCGCGCCCTGTCGATCCTGCGACTTTTATCGGGCGACATCGGGGATCGGACGCGGACGAGAGAGGCGAAAGCGGCGACCTACGTAAGTACGCGGGGCCTAATATACGAAGGACACCGCTGCCAGACGCTCATTGTCGAGGGAACAAAGCCTTTCCGTGTACGGTGGCCCGTACCTTGCCGCTGCTATATATCGGTCCCGGCTCTCTCGGCTCCTTTGCTCGGCCCGTTCTTTCTCGCGAAACCTCCTCGTACTTTCTCGTACGCCCCGACTGTTGGCAGCGCGGCGCGGCGCGGCGCGGCGTACACGCAGCCGCGGGTACGTACGCGCGCCGTCGAAGGAGGAAAGGAAACGAGACAGAGGAGTCATCTACCATTCCGTGCGTCGGGGGTGCACCAACACCAAGCCGCCTGTAAATCTCTCCACCTCTAACGAGGTGTCGTAAAACGCGATCTTATTAGCAAGCATGGCTCTGGCTTTAAAATATGTCGACTTCCCGGCCCGTGTATCGGTACGCGTCACGTGGGAGGCTTTGACAGCTCCTCCTCTTCTTTCGGCTCGTTGCATCTTTCGCTTCTAGACGGAGAGCACGGTCCGAGCATCCGCTCTTCCCTCTCCACTCCTTTCTCTTCTTCTTCTTCTTCTTCTTCTCCTCCCTCTCTCGGAGTTCCGCGCGCCTTTCAATCCGTTTTTCGCGCGCGTTCGTTTGCGTTTTTCCGATCCTTCGCCGGCTCCCACCAGCTTTTTCCCCGTACGTGCTTCCACTGCATTTCTTCCGGCCTTTGCCCTCTCTTACCTTTGCCTTCGGGACTCGAGATCCTCGCGCGGCAGCTAGAAAAATTTCCTCCTCCCTTCACCTACCTCTTCGACAGTCGGTTATCATCCTTCGATGCCGTTTCCAAGGGTTCGCGAACCCTCGCCGCGATCGATCGATTTTTTCGCCGCGGATCGATCCGCGAGATCCCACCTGATGAGCCTTGCAGGATATCCGAGGCGACTAGGCGCGTTTCTATGCCGGTATCGGCCGATTACGACACGCGTTAGGCTTTATTATCTGGACACGCGACAGCAATCGGATCGCTGGCCCCGGCTACTTGCGATGCAGCGTGTGCACACGCTCGAGTACGAGTGGCCACTTTGGCTCTCGGGGAGGCGGAAAAAAAGGAGCAAAGAGAAACGTACGGGGAATAATCAGCGCGCGGACAGCGCTGACGAATGGGACTCCGGCTCCGAAGACATTGTAAGATCGATAGATGGAATCGGTGTGTGTAATGTAAATTGACTCGCAGCCCGGCCGCGAACGGATCGACGGGACGAAATGATGGTTGACAGAAACCTGGCCGTCTTCTGCCTCTCCGCCGTTTTGCTTTATTTCCTTTCTCGTCCCGCGAAAAATTCCTTCCACGTGCTGGCATCGCGACCCGCCCTCGCCCCGCTATTTTCTACCTTCCGCGTCTAATTATCTAATCGTCTCCTGGTGGCGGATCGGACGGAAGGAAACGGAGGAAGGCTAGGAAAAAGGGGATCACGGATCGAAATTCACGAAGCTGTCCTCGTTAGCGAGCCATCGATCCGCACGATTTACTCCGTACCACCGGTTTATCCGGCACGATTACTCGCCGGCATTCTTCCGCGGTATCCGCCGCGATAACGGCCTCTCTTAGCAACTAAAAACCGTTCCCTTGTACCGGTGCGGCAAAAACAATGGCTGATAAACGACTTTATGAATGTTATCGTCGAATTAGCCGGCCCCGTGTCCACGGCGTAGCTCTCGGGCCTGGTGCACGCGGCCGTGGCGATCGGTGGCGCGCTTTTCGTTCCCCACAAAGGAATACATTTCCCGTGGATGTAGAAGCGGGCGCAGGCCAAGACCGAATAGGGTTTAACGTGGGATCATATTGACTCGATCGCTCCACATTGGCAGTCGCGGGATTCTCAATATGCATCGGATAACATCGGATACTGGCAGGAAACGGCACGGTGCAGCCATCCTAATATGGCTCGAGTCCACATTACTCGAGCCCTCCGGTCGGATACCGGCGGCCAGACGCTCAGAAACGACTACTATAGCCACTATGCCCACTATAAGCTGACCGTTCCCGTCCACCACGAGCGCCGCCAGCGTCGTCGCTATTGCACGCTCACCACCACCACCACCCAGCATCACCACCACCACCATCAGCACCACCACCACCATCACCACCATCGCCATCACCATCACCATCACCACCACCACCACACCACCGTCGCCACCATCGCCATGAACGCCGACAACTAACCAACACCGTCGTCACCATTGCAGTCACCGGTGTGCTCTGACTCGCGTTACCACCACCATCGTTTCTCTTCTCTCTGTATACGAGCATCGATGCAACCGGTGCGTGGCTCCTCTAACCATCCTTCGCCTCCCCCCTCGCCACCCCCTTTCCCTCTTCCCTCCACCGCCTGCCCGACCCCCCGGCCCCGCTCGCTGCCTCGTTTTCTTGCACTTCCATTCCATCCATATTCTCCCCTTTTCGATAGGGAGCATTCTTACTTTGCCTCGATCCCGACCCACATGGTAACCGACTGCGACCGGGACCCGGTTGCAACAGCCGCGCTCGTCCGCGTCCGCGTCCGGTTCATCGCGATTTACCGACTCCGCGATCGTTTAACGACGATGTTTCACGGTGTCCGAAGTCTATGACCTATCCGCTCGGCGGACCGTTTTAATTACGGACAGTTAGGAGGAGACTAAAGTTCAAAGCCCATCAACCTTTCGCGGTCGCACGCGGTGCGGCGTGCCGTGGGTGCAGGAGGCACCTGGTCGCTGCTCGGAAAATATTTATCCGCGCAGATTTCCGGCACCACCCGGCGTCGTGAACCATAGGATTTATCCCGCGTTTTCGATTATAGGAAATTTCCGATCACTGGTAAACGCGCCGCGTCCTTCTGCGCGCTCTCGAATTCCAACGAGGTCGCCCATTACGGATTCCTTTTGATCCGGCAGAGTAAAGAGAGCGTTAAATCTCGACGCGTATCCTCCCGTGGCCGGTCGGTTACGATCGCGTCGATCACGCATTTCCGTGGTTTCCCTTATGCAAAAAGGGTTAATTGCAGACAGTGGCCGGGGGATCGTCGGTGCGCGATAGCCGAGGGAAAAGAAATTCGTATGTGGCGCAAGGTAACGGGGATTTAGAAACGACCGCGTTGCGCTGGATACGCAGTAGTCGCAGTCAATAATTAGAGGTTCGAGAGATCGAATGTGCGTGGCTCGAGGCGGTACCGGTCGCGATTCCTTCCCTTTTTGCATCGCCGATCGTTTAACCACGGACAACTGTTCCTCGGGTTTCCTCCAAGCTGGCGCGATTGTTAATTGACCTATCGGAATGGCGCTTAATCCATCGGCCGTGGCAACGGGAAGCAATGAAAGCCGAGTTTACAGTGACCGCTCCCCGTTTAATCGCATCCCCGTATGCATCGTGTTCTCGCGTTATCGTTTTTCTAATTTTGGCTCCGCGTAACGCGATTCGCTCGTGTCGGCCGATAAAACTCTCCGGTCGGATGTCGCTTTTAAACTCCTCGGCGCGAGAGGTTTTTCTCTTCCTCTTTTTTCCTTTCGCGAAAGTTAACGATAGCCGGGGAAGAGGGAGAGAAAAGAGAGAGAGAGAGAGAGGACGCGAGGAGGTAAACGGTCGTTACCAGGACCGAGCACGGGCGGTTAATAAAGTACGAATAATACAAATTAGCCTGGCGAAATTTCGCTCGGATTAAAGAGACAGCGCCACCGGAGACGTTTAAAATTTTAAACGGACAAGGTTGCGGTTTAAGGACGGAAATTATTCGCGGGAGGGGTCGAAAAGGGGGGAAGACGTAAAAAAAGAGTAAAGAAGGAAAAAAAAAAGACGCGGGCTAACAATTTTCCAACGCGTGGTTACGAGCGGCTGGCCACGAGTCANNNNGCTCGTTACTCGCCGCGAATGGCCTAACGAATCCGGCGCCGCGCTGCGAGCGCCAATAATTTCGGCAATTGGAGAACCTTAAGCCGGCGTTTGCAACATTTTACGCGGCGGGCGACGCAACGTTGCAATACCGTATTATCGTTAAGTCGGCCAGCGTGCGACTACATTTACATATAAACGCGGAACGCGACAGGAGCACGCTGCACGCTTCTAGTGGTTCGACGAACGAATTTACGGCTGCTCGTCGCTTCTCCGCCATGCGCCCGAGCAGCCGTGACATTTTTCTCCGGATAATCTCATCCCGCTTACACCGGCACACGATATTGAAATCCCCCCGTGGCTCGAACCGCCCGGTTCGTTTAGCGGAGAGCGGCGCGGAAAAGAGGAGAGGAGAGGAGAAGGAAAGAGGGAAGGAAAGAGGGAAGAAATTCGAGGAGGAGAGCGACGAGAGGCGTGTTGGGCGTTTTGGAAAAATTCGATCCTCGCGAGAAGCGCGCGCGAGCTGGGACGGGATAGGAAGCGAGAGAGGAAAGAGCTGGTCGGATCGGCCGATCATACGCGTAGTACGAAGCAGGGAATACGGAATGAATGGAGCGAGGAACGCGCGCTGGATGTCATACATATGTATACGAGTTGTATCCGATTAATCAACGTAATAGAGCGAGTTGTAATCGCGGCGGACACTCCATTATGATCGTTCGCGTGTACGGTCTCATGGCCGCTAATCTGAAATTAATCAGCCGCTTAATCATTACCGTACCGCGATGAACTCTTCGCTCGAGGTGCCACGCGTTCCCTGGGTTCCGTTTTTCTCCGACGAGCCGACGTCTTCCTCCTCTCCTTCGGCTCCGTTTCTGCGTCTCATCCTCCTCCCTTCCCGCTGCGCCTCGTCCTCTGGTCGTCGACGGCCACCAGCTCCTCGTCCTCCTCCTCGCCCACGTACCCACCGTCCCGGCGTTTCTCTTCTTGTCTCCATCGATCTTTCCGGCCGAATCTCTCGATCTCGCTCTTTCCACCTCTCGATCGAGCCAGCCCGACCTATTGAAGGATTTATGCCTAACGACGGAATGCGCGATGAACTACATTAATTTTGCGTTTTCGGCGACGCTGATGTATCGTTCGGAGCTCATTATCGCTCGCGTCCCGGCCAGAATTTATAGTGTGACTTAATCTATGATGTAATCTCCACGTTTGTTCTCCTCTGGCTGGCTGGCTGCCTTTGCCCGCGCGGGCATACACCAGCGGCGCCTCTTAATCTTGGAATTTCTTCGTTATAACGCGCGGCTCCGATCGGTGATCTATAGATTGGCCGCTCTCTAGCGCGGCGAATAAATTAACAGCGCTCGGAGGATCGGTCGAAACCGAATTCGACGCGGAACCGTGGTTAATTACCGCGCTTTCTGTGTCAACCACGGCCTGCCCGATACCGCCACGCAATATCCGAATACGAGAACGGTGGGTGTTATTCTCTTTCCGCTCGTAAAAGTCCTCGGGTTTCCGTGCGCCCTCGGTTTATCTAACGGACCACACGTTCGAGGCCCCGTAATTGTTCCTATCTGCCGGAGGATCGGGCCAGCGATGAAAAGAAATATTAGTCTTCGAAGAATATGGATCTTTATGTTTCCAGCCCACGCGCGCGCGCGCGCGCGCATCAATTTAAGAGATTTCGATCTCCCGTGGCCAATAAAACCATTCCGAGGACAACCGTTTCGATATTCCCCAACTATGCCGCCCTGCGACTATACGAAACAGAGTTTGTTTTCACCGCGTAACGATCTCGTTTCACCGAGATCGCGGAACGAACGTTAGAAGCCACCTGTACCCCTCGGTTCGGCGGAGAAAGAGAAAAAAAAAAAGAAACGAAGGGTCGGCTAAGGATGGCGTGGAACGGGTCACGCGCAAACTTTTCCAGCGGCGCGCGGACCAAGAGCTGGTGATTAATCGAAATGAATCAGCACCGGGGGACCACGGTTGATCCGAGAAGACGGCCTTCCGATCGGGGTGGGCGTTAAACTATTACGCACATCGGCAGGAGATGTCAGCCGAGGCGAGTGTTGTTATTAATTAAACGTCTGACTGATAGGCATCAACCGGCACGCCAAATTCCCTCGCGGCCCTTCTCTTCCCTATTAGACATCATTTGTCTCTGCTACCGACTATGCCTCGCTGCTCCCTTTTTATCGCGCCTCCCTTTTCCCTCCCCTGCCCGCCCCTGTGCCCTCGGTCGGTTCGCCTCGTCGGCTGCTTTTCCCGCCGATTCTCCATGGGGCCCGGTTTTATAGTCACCCGGCGTGTGTCGTTGGCCAACGGTAATTTGTCGTTCGTTTAATCGTCTTCGTCGAACGCCACCGATTCATACCGGGGCTCTCGTAAAATCAAGGGGGGAGAAAATTTTCGGCTATCGTTTATCGAGATTGCCGACGATCCTCCGACGATCCTCCTCGACCGAGTTATTGGCCACGCCGGTTATATCTGCGTCGCGTCCACCGATAATTACGAAATCCTGTGCTTCTTTTTCCGCGCCACCCTCCGGCCCGCGTCTCGCCGCCACCCCTCGTTAGTCCGCGAGTAATTTCCTTCGTATGGATATTTAACGACGCGACGCGTTCTAAAAATCGTCGGAGCACGTTTCCGAAAAACGATCGGCCGTGGTCGCGGCACCGGTTCCTCGCGGCCGAAACGGCCCTGTCGGTGATCCCCGGGGTCAATGATCGATCGCCTGGACGTTTCATTGATCCATGGCCATTAGTACCTCCCTGACACCGCAATTTCAATAAACAATAGCACCGGCTCCCCGGCCCCGGGTCCAGAGCGAATCGGCTCCATTTTTTATTCCCTCCAGCCGATGAAACATTTATTATCGCGGGCATCGCGAGCACGGTCGCGCGCAGCAACGGAAAAAGAGGAAGGCGTATGAATATGTATAGCCGTGGCGACGTTAAAAGCGCGAGAGCAACCGTTCCGGCTCCAGACAGACCGCGCCAGCCTCGCTCTTTCGCTGTAATACATCACCCTGCTACAATGCCCGGGATAAGTAAATGAATTAATCAAAATCCGTCTTGTTTGATAGCGAGTCGCTTTGTCCGGGCACCGGTGTAATTATCGCCGAGCCAAATATGTCGCGCGCACCTGTGTATCTAAATAATAGCCAATCCGACAACGGTTTAGCAGCCGTGTTGCCCATTCGCGACAACGACGCCGACGGCCGTCGCGACGTCGTCTATCGCCGCGATCCGCCGCGATCCGGCCAACTTTCCGAGCCGGGGAACACGCGCGCGCGCGCGCGCCGCTCGTTTCGAATCATCGTTTCTCATCAACGCGGTGAAAAATCTCTCTAGGTATCGATCGGGCAACTATCGTATCGTTATGCCCCGACAGATACATACGGCTTATTAATATTAATGAATGGCCTCTCATAAGTTCTCCTTGATTTATGTCTCCGAGTCCTACGCCAATGTAAGCTTGTTGCCCCGCCGTAAATCTTCGCGGCGTAGCGGGACAAAAGTAATTTCTGTGCGTTATTTGTATTTTTAACGGGTCTGCCGGGGTTCCACACTCTTTCCCGAGTCCTCGTTTCGTCGCGTCGGCTGGCGTCGCGGCTCGCGCGAGCGCCCAGCACGCGCGACCGATCGAATTCGCCTACCGAGCCGAACCGCCATTACCTCCTAAGCGTTCTCCGGCTCGGTTCGTGCCCACGGTCCTGGAATTTCGCGCCCGCGGCTACGCCGTCAAGTTCGTGGCTCGGAGATCCTCTCCTCGGCCACCGCGTCCACGTTAGACCGCTTCACCGTGGATCCTGATTTACTCGCGCCACGTCGAAGCCGCGCTGCCAGCGATGATTAAGGGCTCGCTGCTTCGGCTGCCTCGCTGTTTGATCAAGTATTCCGTCTACCATCCGCCGCGGCAACGGATTCGTTTCCTTTACTCGCGCGACCGTACTTTCCGGCCGAGACGCCGCGTACCGCTGGCGAAAATCCGCAAGACGATCCAGGATAACGTTTCGCGGAGAGTTTCGAGAACGGTCGGCCGTGGAAATTGATCGGTAAATCGAGGACGAAGTAAGAACGTAGCGGTAAAACTCGGCGACTCGGTAATTCAGGACTAATAGAAATCGAAGAGATTCTCGGATTGGCGACGTCGCGACCGTCTACTGTAAACTCATTCTGCCGGGCAGCAATCAGCAGGGCAAACGTTTCCGGGCACATGCTCGCATGCGAAGTCCCGGCGACGTCGAAGTGGTCAGGCCGGTCGCGTCATTACGGCCGAACCGTTCGGGACCTCCAGTCTCTCCGGAGAACTTAACGAATCACGGTATTCCCGAGTTTCCAACGGGAAACTTGGACCGGTTGTCCGTTGGACGTGGCGCGTAGACAAGGTCGGCTAGGAAACGACGCGATCGATTTTCCCATCTGTCCCGTCGATATCCGATACTTCTATCTCTGCATCGGCCGGACGGTGACTCGAAGATCGGTATTTTTCCGCGATTACGTCGCGAGCGGAAGCTGGAAAGGTCGATCGAACGCGTCGCGGATAGGCAAGTTCCGGCGACTCGGTTCGTACAACCCTGTCGTAACTTCTCGGGACCTTCGGTAACTTTCCTTCTCGGAAACGCTCGTCCTACTGGCATCGAATAACTCCGCCGACCACGCAGCTCTAACGAGAGCTTCTGGTAGCGACTAATTTGATTAAAGTCCGAGCGCGCTGGTGGCTTATCGCCGGACTCGTGGGCGCCCGGGAGCAGCGGCGATTCCACGGAAAACGGGGGGATAAGTTTCTGGCGAGCGTGGACAGTGAATTATGGGCGTTATTGTCCGCCCGCGAACAACAGGCCGCCTCATTACATGTGGGAATTATTGACGGCGGACCGCCTCGGTGGCTCTCTAAGTGCGCTACGCCAGAGCCATCTTCTCAACCGTTCCCTTCCTCCTCCATTCCTTCCCGATTCCTCCTCGATTCCTCCACGACTTCGTGCCTTGCTCTCGACCCGCGCACACGCAAACGCGCGCACGCTTTCTCTCTCTCTCTCTCTCTCTCTTTCTTTCCCTCTCTGTTTTATTTCATTTTTTAAGTCAAGACTCGAGGGTTCCGCGTCTCCTGACTCTCCCTCGGTCCTCGCGGTCGTCGTTGTCGGTTATCCCGGTACGCTCCTAGGCGATTCGATACCAAAGGACCCCATTGCGCGAGAGAATATGGCCAATTCCAGGTTATCGACGACGTCGAAGCGCGCCGGGATACCTCGCCGGGGTTGTTTCGCGCGAAAGGAGCTCTCGCGGAGGATTCGATTAAAGCGCAACTACGGAGCCCTTTATAGGGGTCGAAATCACGTACAGAGGCTGAAATAACGCCGGCCTCGCGATTCGAGAATACCGTATTAATCGCGAGGTCCGCTTAGACCATGACGTTCCACGGAATCTCCTTTGAACCGTCCCTTTTTCCTCCTTCCTTCTCGTTCCCCGTCCTCCGGAGACGTCGCGTCTAATAAGATCTCGAGTGGAAGGAACACGGAAGGGTGTCTCCGAAACCCGAGTCCCTCGGTCCGTCACCGAGCTGCGAAAACACCTCGCGTATCGCTTCGTCGCCCATCGATCCCGCCACTCGAAGCTTTTTCGCGGAGGGAATCGCGAGGCGCGCGCGACGGCTAATCCCGGCGAGAGGAATGTCGCCGGAGAAAATGCTCGGGATTTCAATAGCGCGGAAGGGAAAGTTCAAGGGTTGGCCGAAAGCCGGCGAGAGGTCGGGGGCTGGATAATTGTAGAACGGCGGGAGCCGGGGATGGAACGGGGCCCGATATCGGGCGGATCAAACGAGAAAGGTCATTTTATTCTCGCACACCGGCTCATCTTGCAGCTCGGCGACCGGTGGACTTTCTAAACGAGCCAGCGAAACAAAGACGGAGCTTGCGGAACGGGCCTGCACCGATAGGACGAGCAAGAGGGAGAGAAAGAGAGAGAGCGAGAGAGAAAGGGTTGGAGATGGGGAGAGAGATAGAAGGAGATAGAGAGGGGTGAGCCGTGCTGGATCGTTCTCGCGCGGAATCCGCTCTCGTGCGGATTTGCGCATTTCGTGAGAATTGCGCAGACCTTTTAAAGAGGCTGACACTAATTAATTCTCGAACGAGATACGATCGTGCGCACAATAAACAGGAGAAAGTCGCCATTAACTGCCAGAAAAATCCGGCCGCTTGTTAAGAGTACGCTCTCCGCGGGGCCGGGTGTATCGTTATAAAGGCCGATCGAAGATAACCTGATATATTAACGTATAGTGTAACCCCTTTTTATCCGTGGAAACGCTCGGCCGTTACGCGCCGGCCCGTCTCTCCGCTGCCACCGCGGGCTAACGGTTTATCAAAGAATCGTCGTTGTCGTCGCCGTCGCCATCGCCGTCGTCGTCCCGCGTCGCTCGTAATTCCCCAGCACGCCGCTCCGTGCAGCTATTCGCGTGCACGTAATACCCGCGAGCGCGTTCTCTCGCACGCTCGCTCTCGCGAGAGCTCGCCCGCTCGAGCTGCGGGGAATTCCGCGAGCGCTTGTAACGGTCGATACCTTACAAGCTCCCGGTGACAGATACACCGGTGCGCGTCAATCGGGATCGAGTTCCTTCTCGATTCGGTACGGCTCCCGGTAACTCGCGCCAGGGTCTCTCTTTGTTCGGCACGCTCCGCTCGAAATTACTCGGGACAATCGCGATGGAATTCAAACGAGATTTCTCGGATTTTCTCTGCCAACGACGCCGCCGCCGCCGCCGCCGCGAGACCTCGCGTCGTCTCGTCTGCATCACGGAACGGAACAGGCACGCGTTGCCAGCTATTATCCCGCTTAATCTTCGCGGTAGGATTCTTAGAACGCGCGCCAGTGTGGGCCGGAGATTTATAAAGTCGGAATAGCCCGGAGTGGTAAACGTAAGAGCACAGTTTGTATCCTAATATCAATAACCCGCGCTGCACCGGGGAACGAATCAGCCCCGGCTCGGCCCCGGTGCGCCGCGACGCGCCGCGGGAACCAGTGTCTGCGTTCACGGGCAAACAGACGTTAATTCCTCGCGAAAACACGGTGATAGAGTAGAAACGAAACCGCCTCTCGCTGCGCCCACTCTATTATCAACAGAGAGACGTAATCACGCTCTCGCGTTATCGCCTATCTCTCGCAACGATTTCGACGCGAATCATCCCCGCACGGGGTCTCTCTCTCTCCCTCTCCCCGCCTCTCTCCGCGAACACGATCCACGGCGTTTCAATTGTTTCGCGCGCGCGGCGTGTTATTCGATTCAATGCGCTGGACAAACACGGATCGATCGGCGTATCGGCGCGCCGCGTCCATTCGGGAAAGTGTACGTTACGTCGAAAAATCGAGGGAACAACGCGCCATTACCCCGCGACCACGATCATTTGCGACGGTTTAAAGGCGCGCATTACCACCGACGATCTCAATCGGTCCCGATAATCCCGCGAATTCATCCACCCGACCAGTCCCTATAAATTTCCGATCCCATAACGATCGTCTCCCGATCTTATCGGACCTTCTCCGTATTTACGTAGCACCGATACGCATCTGCCCGCCGACCTCCGAGCCTTCCCGTATCCGTCGTCCGTTTCGCCATCCACCCACCCCTCCTATCCCTCCCTCTCATCCCTCTCTGCTATCCTCCTCACCCCCGCCATTCCAAAATTCTATTTCCTTACTCTCGCCGCTCCGTCCCTTCCGTTCTCCGATCGGGATGTGCTTCAACCGTACCCCATCGCCGCATCCGAAAGTTCTTCACCCCCTGTTTCCTCGAATTCGAAAATACCTTCGCGCTCGCCGTTTCGATGAGAAATTCGGAATCGAGGCGAGGTGTAATAATCTCGCGAAGCGGAGCTAATCCGGCGAATATTCGAGTGTTTATCCATGGGTTTGTCGGAAAGTGAGTGGTTGGAGGAGGCTCGGGGTGGTTGTCCCGCGAGCGTCGGCGCATCGACGAGGAGACACACAGCTGCGAAACGTCGGTGCATCCGCCGGTCTGGAGAGCGTGGGCCACGGCGTAATAAATTTCAGCCGGTAAAAACGGCACGCTGGCTTACGAGAGATTGATGGAGCGACGCGCGAGGTGAGAGCGCGCGAGGCCCCGTAAGCGGCCTTTTGCTCACTGACAGTGATCATCAAAGCAGAAAAAGTTGCCACCCGGAAAGTTCGCCTGGCCGGACCGCCCTCGATTCGGCCAAACCGCTGTAATGACCGCGGTCCAGGCCGCTCGAAAATAATTTTGACTCAATTACGCGGAACCCGCCACGCCGCGCCGCGTAGACCGATTCTCCTTCGAGCCGAGCCCTCTCGGTCACACGCGTGAAACACGCGCCGAGCCTCTTCGTCCTGGCTCGTTACGCTCCGTCTTCCCCGCGTTCCAACCCTTTCTCCGAATAATCTAATTCGACGGACCGACGCCACGAGGGACCGACGCGTCGGCCGTTATCGCGACTCGCCGTTTTTTCCAGCCGGAAGCGCCGAGCGCGACCATTCGAAACTGTGACGTCGTTTGACGGGTAATTGGGAACACGCGCGTACCACCGTGCAAAGTCGGCCCTTCCGACGCTTCACCGATACGTCGTCCCGACTCCTGATCGATTGGTTATTTAACGCTACCCGCGCCCAACTATTTGTCTAGCAAACTGTTTGCGATCCCGGTTAAACGTTTGTCACTTTGATCGGGCACCGTTCAACGACCAACGCGGTCTCCTCGTGTTCCGGCCCATTTCCGGCCTTTTCCAATTTTCTCCCCCCGACTTTCACCGTTCCATTGCTTTCAATCCCTTCTCTCTCTTTCCCTCTCTTCCTCTTTGTTTCTTCTCTTTGCGCGAGATTTTCGGTTCACCTTCGTCTCTCTCTCTCTCTCCCTCTCTCTTTGTCGTCCCTTACGTTTCGCGGGCTGTCATTTTGGAAGATAGCGATGGTCGCTGGCGGTATAATAGAACGCGCGAAGGTGTATGGAAGGCGTGCTGCGACCTTACGAGCGTCGAACGTGTCAAACAGGCCGTATAATCGGAAACGAACCAGTATTTTTCGAGGCAGGGTTAAACGCGAACCGGGGCGACCCTTACACCTTCTCGCACCGCGCATTCTTTCTCCGACGCCCGCTGCGTTGCCTACCGCCAGGGGTTACCGGAAGAGAGAAAGAGAGAGAGAGAGAGAGCCGACACTCGGTTCTTCGAAGCGAATCCTATATCGGCGCTGGTACGTTTTACATCCATCGCCGGTCCAATCGTATATAACGCGAACCATCAAAACGCGCTTAAACCAGGCCGAGTTATTACTATAGCAAATACGCGATACGGTTCAGGGGGCGCGATGCCACGCTGTAAATCACTCGCGTCTTCCCTCTCCGTTTCTCTCCCTTTCTCTCCCTGCCACCCGTCCTTTCTCACCCCATTAATATTTACATTACCCCCTACCCACGTGGCCCAAGGTCCAGTCGCGCGGAGGAGGTTCGCGCCTCGTTCTCCGTCGGGACGGAGCGGATCGGAGAGGGCCAAGGAGAGGAGGATAGGGCGAAAGAGAAGGCGAAGGAATTTCCGCGAAGGAGGAAGGAAAGTAAAAAGCGGCGGCGAGAGGATAGAAATACCAGGAACGCGGCGGTGATACCGGGCGAACGAAACGGGGTGGTACCCGAGGGATTCTGACGGATTATATTGACTCGTGAACGGGATGAATAAGCAACCGTTCCAAGTGTATCGGGGCCGTAAGATGACGATGCTTTACGATCGAAGATAACGCGCTGAAGACTATACGCCAATTTCAGGCCGCGTTCTTCCCCCCGGAGGGATTAATCGGGCCTCGTTTAAAACGTTCGCCGCAGCCTGCCGCGTTCTTCCATTTTTTAAATCCTCCCATGGCATCATCCCATGGCCGTCGTCCCGGTTCGAGGTGGTTCCACACGCGCTCACGCGCTCACACGCGCTCACACGCGCTCGCACAGGCGAGCGGCGCGCTCGCGAGCCACCGCTACCACCACCGTTCGCGTGCACGTATAGGTAAGCACTCTAATTATCGAGATCTCACGTAAAACGAGTATGTAAACATAAATCGACAATCTTGTCGAGCGGAGCGGCGCGCGATCGCTTAACTGCCGGCCGGCGAACGAATTTTTCTTCCGGTAACCCGGTGCGTAGACCGTGTCCTTGACGTCTTATTACGCCGATTAAAAGCCGCAACCCTCTCCTTTCCTTCGGTCCACCCCTTCTCTCTCTCTCTCTCTCTCTGCTCTCTTTCATATTTTTCCTTCCACGATTCCCCTTTTTCTACCTTTTCCCCCTTTTTTCACCTCGCGTTGCTCCTTTTCGCGGACAAGATCTTTCTTTCGCCGCTTATCTCGACTTTTTTCACTTTGTAGCATTTACCGCTGAAGGCGGTAGGTAGACTGCAGCAAATTCCACGCCGGAATCCTTTATAATATCTTATTTTTCCCCTTCCTGTTATGGAAACCGTGGCCCGTCCCCTTTTCACCCTCTTTCTTCTGTTTTCTCTCCTCGTCGATCGATCGATTTTCTCCTCGCTTTCCGTTCTTCCTTTTCCCATCCGCGTTTTCTCTCACGACCAGACCGAAGTTTACTCGGAAGCGGGGATTGCTTCTGTGTCCCGTTTAAACGATCTTCCGAAGGGACCGTCCGTCGATCGGCCGGAGTGTCGCGCGTTTATTAAATCGTCGCAGGAAAACGTTTTACGTTTTCCCTGAAAATGGCGAACAGAAGTTTCGCTAACGGTCAGTCCGAGCGTACAGCGCGTTCTCTTTAGCGCTCGGTGCACCAGAAACCGATGAAACTCGAGATTATTAAGAGATTTACATATCGCGGAATCGTATCTCGGAAAGGTACGCGTGCTTTCCTGCTTCCATTATCAAACAGGTTGAGACACCTATCATTATCATTGCCGTGTCTTAGAGCAGCTGACCCGGTTTATGACTCACGGCGACCGGAGCGGCGGCGGTTGCGAAACTTTTCGCTGGTACGCGAATTCCTGGGCCCGTGACGTGTCGTAAATCGCGGATCGAGAGACGAACGTTCTCGAGTAGTTTTTTAATTCGGGGGTATTTCGAAGTCGTTCGATATCGAGAACGTTCAAAGAAACGACCTGACCGTAATTTGTATGGAGCCTGTATCGGCGGAATTAACTCGGAAGGAGCGAGCCCTGGGGGAGGGGGCGGAGGGGGAGAGAAAAGGAGGAGGCGAAGAGGAGAGAGGGAAAAAATCACTCGATACCGAAGTTCCTTTTGCAGCGATCCATTTCAGGAAAGCCCCTGCCCGCTTGGATTCATAATCGTTTCACGGGAAAGCAATTTCTCGGCCGAAAGGAGGATCGTTTTCCTGGCCCGAGGCGGACAGAGTTCCTCCCGGCACGCACGCGGCCGGCAGCAATTGAAGCGGAGAAAAATTCGCGGCTGTCGCGGGACCTCGGGAAATTATCCCCGATGCTCCGCTGCACCGTCGCGACGCGCTGACTATTTCGTTATTACGCCGGTGGAACGGTTTTAATAAGATACTCGAAGAAAAATTACGCGATATCTCGCCGCACTCAGACGTGCTTTACCAGTCACGGTGATCCTTCTTGCTCGTAAACCACTTTCACGGGAAACTCTTTGCAAGTTTACTTTCCACCCCCCGTCGGAGCCGTGCGCTATAAGAGAGGTGGTTGCGCGCCTAACAACGGTAGCCGAGCGAGCTGTCGCGAGACTCGATTACCGCGCTTGTAATTACACCCGTAATATACAGCGGGGCTTTTTCGAAGAATCCCGCGAACGTGTAGTCGGATATAATAGCGAGGAATGGTGGACGCGAAGGCGAGTCCTCGGCGAGGGAGGAAAGGGGCGGCCGGAGGATAGAGAATCGCGTAGAGCGGCGAAGAGGAAAGACGAAACGTTGATGGGAGGAGTGGTGTGGTGAGAGAGAGAGAGAGAGAGAGAGAGAGAGAGAGAGAGAGAAAGAGGGAGGACCGAAGGGAAACGGAATGGTGCGCGCACGCGAAAAAGGGCCCTGCGTAAATTGAAAGGGGGCACGGCTGTCTTGTTGTGTTTAAAAAGGCAATTTGCGGGCCTGAGATACGGCCTATATATTACGGCGCAACTGGTACGGGTGGTGGGAGATAGCTCGCTCGATAGCGCCCCTTTGCTCTCCGTTCGACCAGAGGGGAGAGAACGGGGACTTTCCGTGGGCCTTACCGGCTCTCCACGCTCCTCGTACCTAGCGATGGCCTCAACGCGCTGCCTCCTATCACCTCCGAGCTTCGCCAAATTCCTCCTCGATCCCTCGATACTCCTCTTCTCCGACACCCGAAACTCTCTCCGAAACTTGCTTTATCGCCAGAGTCATCGGTTCCGCGTCCCACGTTGCTCGTCGTCCCTTCTATCCTCTTCCATTTCCGTTCTATTCGCCTCTTCCTTCGCTTAAAAGCAGCTGTGAAACTTTCATTTCCGATATTTTTCTCAATTTCGTCTACGAAAATTCGATGTAATTTCTAGCGTTTTCGAATTCGAAGGAAAAAATTGCAAATTCGAGGAGTGCGTTTATTGTTTTGTTAGGAAGGAAGAGAATTGTTCGAAAATTCACGGGGTCCTCGAATGCCCATCGCTAGCCGTACCCCTTTCGGCGTGCGCCCTGCTGCCCCCGGACCCGCGAGGAGGGGCCCACTCTCCCCACCGCCGACATCCGGCAAATGCATTTCTTGTGTAGCACGCTGCTCGTTTGCGGACGATACGATTTACTCCCGGTATATAGTCGTATTCAAATATCTTCTTGCTGCTCGCCGGGCCCCTTTTGCCTTCTTCTTCCTCCCGGCCCCCCTTCCTCCGCCGCTCTTCCGTCTCCGTGATCTCTCGCTTTTGCGCGCGTAATCGACTCGCGATTGCTCTTGGTCGAACGAACGATCGGCTAATTCTCCGCGGTACCGAATGAATCGAAAGGTTAGGCTCGTTCCTCCGACGGCGTTTAATTATTGCCGAGCAGGCCCGAGTTGCGAGCAGCTCGTTTGCCGCTGCTCTCCCTTCCTCTCTCGTTTCTTCTCTCGTTCTCTCGCTATCCGCGATCGATTTCGAAGCGGACTCTGCGTTATGCTCTCTGGAAAATTTGGAACGAAACGGGAGGCGATGGGATATCTTTTCTTATATTTAATCTGTTAATTAACGATACAGGCGCGCGATACAGTGGTCGGTCAAATTTGGATAATTAGCAAATAACTGTGTAAAACGACATTTTTTTTATCACACTTACTAGTACTCGGTTTCGTTAATAGGCTGTTTATCGATAAACTCCGCAGAAAATCGATAGAAAGAGAGAAGAAACGCGTTTCTCCGTTCACCGAGTTTTCTTTTCTTTCGTATTTCGCGCCCTTCTCCCCGATCCATCGATCCCCCTGTTTTACCGGCCGTCGCGACGCGGTTCGGCGGTTCGTTGGCAGATGTCGCTTCGGTGACGGCTCGAACTGTAACGCGCGAACCGACCTCGCTATTCGCGGTTATTATCGCCGATTACCACCGCTAAACTCGGGTACAACCTGCATACGTATTTCCGTTTTTCGCGTAATCCTTTCCCGCGGTTTATTAATCCCCGTTCAGGGGAAAAGAAAGAATCGGCTGGCGGCGCGAGGCGAGGAATCGTGGAGGCAGGCGGTAAAGCGCATCGGCTACAAGCTCATTTGCACAGAATGTGTGACAATCGTAATAAATCGCCGGGACGATATCGATCTCCTCTCCGCGGAGCGTTACTTACTAGCGCGATCTAGGAATCTCGGATTCCGCCGGTCGCGGACGGTCGCCGGTGTTCGGGGCCAGCCGATCATAAATTCCGCCCCGGCCTCCAATTAACTTTATCGCAATCTGAACAAATTATACGGAACGCTGCCGATGCTAAATTCACCGATGCGACCGGGACAAGCGGAGATAACCGGCGCGGCAGAAAACGAGAACGCCGAAACGACACCGGAGATAACGTTTATTTTTCGCGACCGGGCCATCCTTCCCGCGATACCTTTCCAACCGCCTCCACCCTTTCCTCCTTTGTCTTCGACACACGCGCTTTCCCTTCCTCGCTTCACAGCCCCCTCGTTCACCCCTTACGCCCTTCGCTCCGACCTTTCATTTCCGGCCACTGCCGCACCGGTACTTCCCGTTTATCGTCTCCGTCATATTGGGTCATCGCGATGGTCTCCGTGATTTTTTCCCTTTACAGAGCTATCACGCTCCTGCTATCCTGTCTTTCCTCTTTTTAAACACGCGTCATTCCGTCTCGCGCGTGCTTCCACAAGCGATATCCAAGCGTTTGTTACGTATTCCGCGTGTATCTACTTATACGACTTTGAGAAAGCCTGGAAGCAACGTGGAACGATCTCGGAGTGACTTGGACGTTTCTCGAATGACCGTGAAATGACTCCGCGCTTCGATCGCTCTCGTTTCTTGCGTCCACGGGGTAAATATACTCGGCGAGGCTTAGAGAGCGGAATATGAAAGAACTGGAATATTTAAACGGTGGCGTTGATCCACGTTCTTCCCTCAATCGTTAATTTATCCGCGTTCCGGGTGTTTGTCCGACAACAGGGTCGATCGCGTGGCTTAATAGGAACCGCGTGGCCGGGGAAATAAGACGGTGTTTGTTCGCGCGAGCGTTAAGCGAATCGGAGTTCATTTTCGATCGCGAGGTGATTCGAGAACCCGGCGGTTCTTGTTAACCACGGTACGCCAGCGTAACGAGCAGCTCCTAGCGGAATTGCGCGACGCCCTGCCACGCCCGTGTATACTAATTTCCACGGCATTCACCGGCAACCCTCTGTGTCGCGTGGCAAACACCGGAATATTTAATCTCTCCGCGACGCGACTCCCGGCTCTTCCGACTGCCAGCCTCCAGCTACCAGCTTTCCCCCTTTTCCCTTACCTTTCAACAGGTCTGTTTTTACAACGGCCAGTCAATGCTCCCGGATTGGCTGCTGCTGCGTGTCCTATCCAGGAGAAAGCCAGCTGATACACCCGATACACCGAATACACGAGAGTTTTAATATCACCGGCGCGGAAGGCTCGAGGACGTTTCTCCTCGGTGTATCGTGGCTCGGGAAAATGATTTTTCGCGGATAGGTATTCGGTGGAAGAATCGGGAATTTTTCCCTGACTTTGCGCCACTCGTCTGACGATCCCCGGGGAGATTCGGCGGCGTAATCTGCGGGAAAGCCGCGATCGAATTCGCGGGACGACGATGTCTCGCAAAGACGCACTCGTCAAAGGTCGGTCAGCTGGTTTCCGCGTCGGTTGAACGCACCCGCGGTAGCCTAACGTCGGGGCTATTTATTTATTAAATATTTGCTCGCGTCGAGGCTCCGGTTCGACGAAGAACCCAAACCGCAAGGGTCGAAGTTCACCTGGAAGACCGGGGACGGGCGCGGTTCTCGTGATTTCCGAAAATCAATGTTTACTCGACCAGGCAAATGAGACTTTCTCCCGGTCGCGTGTGTGCTCCGCAGACTCTCTACGCGAAATGTTGACGCAACGGATGGCTGCGCAAGAAAAGCATCCCTCTGTATTTCTACCGGCAGACGCCACTCGCCGAACGCCGAACGCCATTCTTTTATCATATGATAATTTCTTTCAGCCACGCTCGAATGTGATTCGCCTAACTTTCCCTTCGGCTGAATTTTCACCGGGACGCCTGTTCGTTACACCGCGTCATTAGCATAGTTTTCCTTCCGTTGTTGTTTCAGATCCTATCCCTGGCTCTGCCAGCGGGTCGCATAATGCGTGTTTGTTTATCCGCTCGCTGTTTAATCGTCGCGCCGCCGAGTCTCTTGATATTCCTACGAAAATCGCCAAATCCGGTTGCCTCCGAGTGTTCGCCGAATTTTCCGCCAACCCTTCGATCGGGCGGGAAGTAAACGTACTCTCGATTTCTCTCTGGTTCGCGAGCCACCCGACACGCTCGATTTCGATTCGGATCGAGGAGATGGAAATCCTCGGGATTATCGGGAGCGGGCAACGCTCCCTCGGCGACGCGTGTACAGACACGTTCTCCGAGTCGAGCGACTGCCACCCTCTTGCCGATTCCGCGTGTCCCGTTCCCCGACGCACGCGTTTACGCGGCGCGCAAAAACGCGGCACACAGCGTCGCTCCGGTTGCTCGGTGCGATGAACCCGCGGCGCACAGTTCTGCCAGTCTCTGTTTCTCCCGGAGGCCGTTTCAGTATTTGACTGTTCGACCAGGACGACGCTCCGCGTCTCTCCTCCACCTGCTCCCCTCCGCTCGGCCGTCCTGCTTCCTCTTGGCCGCGTTTACGCCGCGCCTTCCTCTCTCTCTCTCTCTTCTCTCTCTTCTACACCCTCTTTGTCCCTCTGTTCTCGAGGCGCGTCCCTCGCTGTTGCGCTCCCGGCTGCACTTCGACTCCTGTCGAGACGACAGAACGCCATAAGCAACCAATTTAAATGTAAATTGAAAAGCAGCGCGGCATACAAATTGTTCGACTCGCCGTCAAAAAATACTGCGAGCAAAGATCAAACGGAAGACAAGACGCGAGAGGGTAGCAGGCTCGCTCGAGAGCACCGCTCGCCTGCGATACGGCCGAGATAGAACGAGAGGAAAGCCCCCCTCGCGGATCGTTCCGCGCCGAGCGTCGCCCCGCGTCGCCCTGCGTCGCCGCGGCCTCAGACACGCTGATAAATTCTTCGTTAAATATTTGCCATCTCCGTCTTGGCCCGCTCCGCGGCCTTCCTCCCCTCTCCGTCCTCTCTCGCGTGTTTCCCTTTCGCGCGTCTCCTTTTTCCTCCTTTTTTCCCCGTTTTTTTCCCTCCTTTTCCTCGGCTCGCGCCTCTCCACCGAGAAACCTCGATGGAATCCGACGAATCGTCTCGTCGCCCGTGTTTCCCGGGTCTCTCTTTTGAATCCGGATCGAGAGAGTCTGGTCTGACGAGTCTGTCGGCGGGGAAAACGCGTGTTTGGCGGGAACCGCGCGAGCGGGGGCGGGTGCGAGCGTTTACGGGCGGACGGAAATGCGGCGAACGAATTTTTCATTCGCCGGGAGTGGAGCCGGTCCGCGGTCCGCTGAAAAATTCAGCGGGTTTGTTCGCGGAACGAAAGCCGGAAAAACGGCAATGGGACCGAATTGAATGGGCTTCCGGCTTGGTTTTTGTTTGCCAGATTTTTCAGAGACGATTCTCCGATGGAAGACAGCGTGCGGTCTGCGTTCGCGAGCGAAACGCTTGTCCCGGCCGAAAGTAAACATCCGAGCGGGCATTGTGAGTCACGGTAGCAAACAATAATGGCGGCACGCGCGTTTCCTGGCTCGGCGTTATTTCGGGATTGCCGCGTGGAAATGATCGGACACGCGCGCCGACGGGGTTGCTGGTTCTTCGCGGGCCAATTACGCGCGGGACGTATCGTAAACCGATCGACCGCGATACCAGTTTCGCTATTACTCCGGAATCTCGGCCGGCAAGTTGGTAAGAATTACGGGGATACCCGGGAGCGTAATTAAATTTCTCCGGGAGCGAAGGACTCGCGGCCGAGAATAGCCGCGGCCGGGGGGGTTTCCGAAGGAGAAAACAGGGAAAAGGGGGGAACAATATAACGGAGAGAAGGAAGAGGGCCGAAACCGGATCAGTCCGTTCTACGCGGATAATTTTCATCGACCGGGAACCGGCTGCCTCATTGCGAGGAATTAATTTCCAATTCCAACTGGAGACGAAGAACGAAACAGAGGGAAACGGAAAGAGGGCGGGGAGGACGGGATCGACTTACCATAATTTTGGTAGCACCGGATCGTTCCCTTCACTGGCTGTTGAATATTCCCTCGCTTATTAGAAAGGGTTTCTGTAATCGACGCCAGACACGAGCGGGTGTCTACCCGTGGCACCGGTGTAGCCGCCAGTCAAATGGATTCCAATTAAAGTAATAACGAATCCGGCCGTACCGGCGTTTTCGTCGTTGCAAATAATCGCGCGCGGCCGGATATCGGCGGGCCGCGTCGTTCGCGCGACGCGTTCCTTCCCATTCGATTCCTCGTCACCCGGGCCCCTCCGCCAAGGCTCCGGGGGACCGTGGAACGGCCCCGTGAATGGGCCGACGTCGAATTTAAATCGGTCGAATTAACGAAACGACGGCGCGACTGTCCTTCCACGCGATAATAAATTTCTAGGTGGGAACAGGTCCGGCCGGCTCCGACCCGCGCGAGAGACCGAGCAGGGCCGAGAGGGAGAGAGAGAGAGAGAGACACGAGGCGAGGGCAAAGAGAAGAAACATGGGAATAATGGAAAGTCCGAGGGAACTTTTCCACGCGATTCCGCTCGCGTTCCGTTCCATCGGCGTGTTCTTCCGTACGAGCCGCGAGGCGCGAGCAATCGCCGAACGAATCGATTCTTCGATCGTATAATAACAACGAAATGGCGCGGAGAGGAGAGGAGAGGAGAGGTGGTAGCGCGGTGCAGGATCGCGTAAATTTAAATCTGCCCGAAATGGTATCCGCCGATAGAGGAGAGTGGCGCTTGTTAGCACGCTGCTGGCCATCAACATAATTAACCCCCCTAAGTGGAGACGCCTGTGTATCATTATTAGTACATGCGCAGCGGATGTTACGGGGTTCGAATGTGCTTACGAGAATTTAGGGCCGCGTCAGGTGTCCTGATTCGGCCGCGCTAATGCGAAATATCCAATTAACCGGTAATGGAGCCTTTATCGCATCCGGTGACATCGGCCCGCGGAATTTCAACCCCGCGCGGCCCACCTTTGCGCCGATCCACGCGACGTCCGAACACGGCCGAAAAGTATCTCTCCCTCGTTTCGTAATCCGTTCCGATAATCGCGAGCTTCGAGATTTCGAACAGAGAGTCTCGCTTCCCGGCCCGCTTGCGCGCGCCCGCGCGCAGTCCGAGGTGGGCTACATCGTTCAACGTAATCGCAGCATCTCGTAGTCGATAGGCGGTATCCCTCTTCGAATTTTTATTCCGATATCGCGTCGGGAAGGAAAAGAAAAGAAAGGAGAGGGGAAACACCCTGTGTACCGTGACCGGAAACGCGAAACTGGAACTAATGGAACACCGATTACCCTGTGTGTTGACGGAATTTTTCAGTTCGCAACGGCTACTCGTGCGTACCTGTTGCTCTGTCCGAGGGCCTGGACATCCGGCTGAACACCGCGGCCAGGGCGGTCCGTTACGGCGTGAACGGGGTGGAGGTGTGGGCCGCACCCTCGCGCAGCCCTCACACAAATCACACGGTGTACAAGGCGGACGCGGTGCTGGTGACGCTGCCACTCGGCGTGCTGAAGGCTTCCGCCCCGCCGTCCGCGGTCGCCTTCAACCCGCCGCTTCCGGACTGGAAGTCCCAGGCTATTCAGAGGCTCGGCTTCGGCAATTTAAATAAGGTAAGCGGCCGCTGGCTCGCGCTCTCCAGCCCTCCGTCTGATTTATGCGGCCGGCGAAAACGACGATCGAACTTGTCGACCGGCCCGGAATGAGATATATTGTGATCCGGCGGCCTCTTTCGTCGCGAGAGCACCGGTGACGTGGCTCGTGTCGCTTCTTACGCCGGGACACGTTCCTTTTACGGCCTCCCAGACTCGGTTTACGAGCCCCGAGCCCGGGACCGGGTTCTCCGGCGAAATTAAAGGCTCATCGCGCGGCCAAACGGGCCACGGCTGTCGGGATCTCTCGACCGATAGCTCGTCCGCTCGAATAAATTCGGGACAATTCCGTGGGTAATTTACGAATCGATGTTACGCCGTGGGAGAGAGCAGCGGTTCCAGCGGCTCTGCTTCCACGCCGAAATCCCGCCTATCTTTCGAATCGTCGGCCTCTCCGGCGGACGCTTCTCGGCGCGAGTCTCGAACAGCGAGCGCGACCGGACGGACTCGGGCAGGATTTCTCGAGGTGTTACCGAGATCCGCGGTGAATTTTCTAATTGTCTTAAACGACGCGGCGTAATCCGCAAAGGGAATGATTCACGCGACGCGGCAACGGCGGTAAACGTTTACGTGAGCAACCCTTGAGCCGGAGGATTTGCCAGCCCCGGCGACGAGTATGTAATATTTTGTTCAAACAGCTTACCGACGCCCGTAGTCGGCCGCTTAATAGCCCGTTTCCTTCGGTTTCGCCTCGTAAACCGAAAATTACGCGCGTTCCGCGTAACTGAAAATTCGCGCCGGAAATCGAGCCCTCGATTGCCGCGAAGTGTTTCGAGTGGACGGTGCCGCGCGTCGCGGAGATTCGAATGTCTCGAGGAAAGTTGCCCCGTCGCCGATCCCGCAGCCATTCATCCTCGAGAAACCCTCGTCCACTTAAAACTCGTGGGCCGAAACGACTGCACACGAGGGTCGAACCGGTACCTCGGTGGAGAATAATCGGCGGACGAGTCTGCGAGCGCCGCTAGGGCAAGGAAGTAACTCCCGGGAATCCGTCACGTCAGGTGGTGCTGTGCTTCGAACGGATCTTCTGGGACCCGACCGCCAATTTGTTTGGCCACGTGGGGAGCACGACCGCGTCGCGTGGTGAGCTCTTCCTCTTCTGGAACCTTTACAAGGCACCGGTATTGTTGGCTCTGGTCGCCGGCGAGGCTGCATGCGTGATGGAGAACGTCAGCGATGACGTGATCGTCGGTCGTTGCATCGCGGTTCTAAAGGTAAGTCTGCTTCGACGATCAATCCTCTCCGAGAGAGGTCTCCTCTCTTCCCTGGCGCACCGACGTCTCTCGTCTTTCTTCCCTCGCTCTTCTATTCGCTGTTTTAGGGTATCTTTGGAAACCAAGTGGTGCCGCAACCTCGCGAGAGCGTGGTGACGAGATGGAGGGCGGATCCCTGGGCCAGAGGCTCGTACAGTTTCGTCGCGGTCGGCAGTTCCGGTAGCGATTACGATCTCCTGGCTGCGCCCGTCGCACCCCCGACCACCCCTGGCGCGCCGCCACCCCAGCCGAGAGTCTTCTTCGCAGGTAAATATTTAGTCTCCGCGATATTTCCACCGTAGTTTCTTCCTCTCTTTCTCTCCCTTTCCTTTCTCTCCGTTCTCGCTTTTTCTCCGCTCCTTTTCTTCTCCGGGGCAGGCAAGCGAGTGGACTTTGGCGTCTGCTGGCTGATAAAGAGTGCGCAATTCCCGTGGACGGGATGTGAATCGTGTCCTTTTGAAGCGGCTGGGTTGTGCTTTTCTCTGCATGCCTTTTATCCCGGGTAGCCTTTTCAAAGGGGATTTAATGGTTTCGTGATAGGTTTAAGGAGTTATTTTTAGGAAGAAAGTATCGCGCGCTTTGTGCCGGCTCGTTGCCGTATCCACGGGGTCTTCGTTTATCGCGAGATAAGCGAAACGCTCGGTATCGCGCGGTGGCATCCCGTGGAATTCGGCGCGACGCTATTCTCGCGACTCTCCTCTTCTCGTCTTTCTCCGTCTTGCCTCGAAATCGCGAGCTCGAAATTGCAATTTCCTCTCTCCGGTAACCCCGGAGCGATCGAGCAACGTCCTCGTCGTCGTCGTCGTCGTCGTCGTCGTGGTCTCGCGAGACTCGAAAAGAAAGAGGAGAAGACGGGGTACGCGTACGCCCGAAGCGATACGCGTTCGTTCGGCCGAAGTCTAACGCGGTGGCGAACCGATCTGTGCTTTCAGGCGAGCATACCATACGAAATTACCCGGCGACCGTGCACGGGGCTTTCCTGAGCGGGCTGCGCGAGGGCGGACGGATCGCGGACCAGCTCTGCGGAAGCCCGTACGCGCCACCGACGATGCCCGCTTCCGGTCCAGCGCCGACGGCCATCCCGGCCCCGACCACCGGCTCAACCTCCACGCCTTAGCGCCCTGCCACCGACTCCGCGGCCTTCGATCGATAACAACCGTTATTATTATAATTATCACGATTATCGCTATTATCATTCTCGCTTAGACGACAAGAAGAAGAAGAAGAAGAAGAAGAAGAAGAAGAAGAAGAAGAAGAAGATAAAGAAGAAGATGAAGAAGAAAAAGAAGAAGAAGAAAGTAGGGAACGGTAGCTGGGATGGTCGCGTCCCCCCCGTGGAGTTTCCACCGACGGGGACCGAGGGAGATTCCAGCCACCGACCCCGCTCGTTTATCGTGTTTCGATCGTAACCGTCGTGGTTTAATTAACCCATCAGCACGTATACGAGCATTCGAGCGCGATCTTACAATTAGTTAGGGAAATCTGTCCGCCGGTGACCACCCCATAACGCTCGTTCGACGATCGCCGTTTCATTCTCCCGCTACGATCCCCGGCCCGATGAATCTGTGGTTTTCTCTTAATTGGCCCGTTACTTGGAACACCGATTCGGACGCGACCGAGAACCCGGGGATCGTCGCGGCAGCCAGCTGTACATCGGCGTGCCGTTACGCGATTCGCCATTTTCGTCTCCTCGTCCCTGCGATTCTTCCGCGAGATCGTGCAGTTATTTATTTTTCAGATATCGTACGTGATCGAAGGAACGAGGAATAGCAGTCTGAGATACGGGGACGATGATCCGAGACCCGAGGATCGTATCCTGGGTCGGGCACGCCGATTCGCGCGAAGCTACGATCCTCCGGATGGCTGATTCTGCTTTCCTTTTTCCTCGGTTCGTCCGGATTTCTGTCGTGGTGTCTCGTGGACACCGGCCCAGCCGAAGGATCGTAGCGATCTTAGAGATACGTCGGTTCATGATAAGAGAGATTCGTGCCTTTGCTACTACGTTCCATCACGATCATACGCAACTTTAGTCTGTACCATATCGTAGAAGTCGTTTCATTGTACGTTTAGCATACTCTGTCGTACCAGTTGTCCAGCTCCTCTTCTCTCTCTCTCTCTCCCTCTCTCTCTCTCTCTCTCTCTCTCCCTCTTTCCTTTTCTCCGCTTCGACGACGTCGTTTTATTCGCCACATGCTTCTCTCCGAATCTTCCTTTCCCCTAGGTATCATGCTTCCTCGAGGATACTCGATCTTAGCCACCTTCCGTCGTGCCGGCCTTCAATTACCTTACTATTATTACTTACGATTAATTTTAAACCTTTGTAAACCAGTACACGCATTTTTCTAAAGACAAAATACCGTTAAATGTTCGATGGAGGATTAAGTGTTTGCGCATTGTCTACTGCAAGAATTTCGAGCGAAGCCATCTCACCACCGATTAGAGTAATTCGTGCGCTCGATCTCGCCGATCGATTTAACCTTCGAGCATCTATCGCGGCAAATGCTTTTCTAATGGCGTAATGGCCAAGACGCCGCGAACTTGCCGCGGCTCGCAAGAAGACGCACTGCCAGGCGATGACTTCGTTCAAGCCCGATTTCATCCCCGTTCACCGTGCTCGTCGGCCAATACTCGAGAGCGATCGAGCAAACCAGCTACGGAATTCGAGCAACCCCCGGTCTTCGTATCCGGATTAAATCCAGCCGGATCTCGAAACAAATTGCGTCAAGCGCACACGTATCGGTTAAGATTCCCATCCACGGATATTCTATATGATAGAACAATTTTGAAAACCTTACGCAATCGACAATTGAACCGTACTTTGTGTCACTGTATGTCATCGATAATAATAGACGTCGAGTTCTCGCGAGTTACGCGGGTCGTTAAACGACCAACGTCACGTCGCGACACCGTACACAGCCAAGTACGAATCTGTAAAGACTAATCCTCGATTATAAACCAGCAATGCGTCTATTCGTCTTGATTAAAGGCAGAGAGTTGTTACTATACCAAGGAGAATCACTCGTGTTTCATTTGCTCCGACCGCGATCTCCCCGAGGCCTACCGCTCGCAGTCGGCAATCATCCAGACGTCTCAGCCGTCGATGACGCGACCAAGCCGCTCGTTTCGACCCATTTCCATCCCGGGATTCCCGGCGATCGAGCGACGGGTATCGCTATTGTGAACCGACTCCTCTAGCCGGCTTGTTCGTTCACTCACGAGCGATTTTCTCCGTTGTCCAAGGAACACTTGGGGGGTTACGTTAAGCTCTGCGCAATAAGAAATGTCAATGTCTCAAGAGAGGATTCCTGGCCGTCTATCTCGCGATGGAACTAGGTGAGTTGGCCGACGTGTCGTGCGGCACTCGTCGCTTTCTCCGGCAAAAACTCCTCATCTGCCTCTTTCACCGGCGACCAGCCCCTTTCAACGTCTCTGCCTCGCTTCCTTCGGCGCGATACGTATGCCGGAAACGCGGCTATTCAGCTTGCGAGTCGCTGATTTAAAAAAGACCTCGTCGCAGTCGGCGAGGTAGCTTCGCGAACTAAGTCGCGCGTGTTGCCTTCGACTCGAGAGAAGAGACAGATTCGAGAACGGTAATCCGCAGAGATTCGAAGAGTTCAAAGATGAGTTTCTCGCGGAGATGACTGGCGGCGATTGTGCAGGTTCGAGGTGGTTGGAAAGCAGGATTTCTATTTTCATCCGGATCTCTGGACTTTGGTGTGTCGCTGCTCCAGGTGTCGCAAACTCCACGGAACTCGACGATTCGACTCTGTGTCGGTCGCTTCATCGGACTATCCGTGTTTCTCCGTCTCGAATATCATAAAATTTGGGGGAAATTTTAAACGGTCCGACAAGATTCGTTCGTCCGAGAGATTCAACATGGCGGGTTGTTGAATCGGGAAGGATGGTAAGGAGATTATCGTTGTGATTTTATCATTCACGGGGCTCTGCGTTCCCGCAAGAACCCCACACTACCAAAAATTTAACGCACAAATACTCACGTTAGGAGTACTTACAGGCTTCAGCTTGTGGCCTCATGCCTGAGGGAACCACCTCGTTGATCATGGTATCCCCTACGCCAGGTTAGTATGGTACTATTCCACTTCTCGGTCTCTGATCAGCGTTATCGGTGTCGCATTCACTTTCGAGAAATTACCAAAAATCAAACTCCATCCATCGGTAACCCGAACGAACTATTCGTGATAATTGAATAGCGAATCGGCGGCCGTCCGATCGAGTTACAAGATGGCCAAGGAAATCTCGCTGCGTCTCGAAGCTCCGTTTCTTCGTTCCCGATTTCCATTGAACTTTTGCCCCGTAGTTCGAAGTTTCGCGGAAACGCGAAGTGGCTATCGAGTTTCCGTTCGTATCAGCATCCCCGTTCTACTTTCGCTTTAATTATCGAGATCATGCTTCGAGGTTAATTCGAACGAAGCGCGCGGCTTCGAAAATATTTCGCGGATCGTGGATTTTTCGCGATATTTCACCGGCGTTCCAATTAAGGATATTTGCCTTGGCGAAACCGGGTCTGTCCGGTTAATCTTCCGCGGCGATTAATTCCGGGGGTGCAGTCTATTAACCGAACCTCGACGCTTTCGTCGCTCGGTTAAATAGACGATCAAACCGCTGTTATTTCCGCGTTTCGAGATAATTCCCCGCCTGTTGGGATAATTATTTCGCAGAAGCTCGGAGAGAAAATGGTCGGCGTAGTGGCGTGTTCGGGACGTTTCCGCGAGAGGAACCGAGCCGTGGTGCATAATTCTCGAATCGACGGCGACCCGCCATCCCGTCTGCCGGTGAAATTTCCTGCCTAAATCGCGGATATTGTGAGCTTGATTACTTCGATATAGATATTGCGTTACAGTCATGGCTGGGGGCGTGTAATCGAACTACACGGAGTCTCGTAAACTCGATGAACTTGAAAGACGAGCCACCGACGAAGTCCTGAACTTCTGACGGCGTGCAATGTTAGCACTTTGCCGTCGAGTTCGCGGCCTCCGTCTCTCCTTCCCTTCTTCCTCCCTTCCTCCTCCTTCCTCCACTCTCCGCCGCGGCGTTGCTCTTGCCTCGGATCCCACGATTTCCCCGGATAATTGATTTTCCGTGTGTAAACGCGGTCAGAGATACCGTGGACGGCCTGAGCGTGGATCTAAAAATTTCCGCGACGCCGGGTCGGGGTTTGCGACGCGGAAGAATCGCGACGCGGAGACAGCCAGGGGTGGACGATGATCGGTATCGGACCGTGTAACGATCGACCAGACGCATCGAGTCGCAGCCAATGTTCCGGTTAAATATCGAGCGAGAACGCAGACGGAAGTTTACCTTGGACCGAGTCTGCGGAAGCTCGCGAAACTTAGCTCGGATCTTTTGCAGCGTGGAACAAGGTGGATGGAAGCGAAGTAATTTAAGCGAGGACCCGTTTGCCCCGTCTGCCTCGATTCCTCGATTTATCACGCTTTCGATGCGCGTTCGAAACTGTCCCTTACGCAGAGACAGAGACTCGGAAAGTTGTGAACAATGCTAGCAGCGCGTTAGAAAAGTAGAATCGCGGTGACTAAACGCGTGGAAGGTTTGGCAGGTAGGCGAGAAAAACAGCTGGCCCCATTGATAGCCCATTAATTCCCAGTAATGATCCAATTACCGCGGCAGAGTCGGCCGTTTCGAACACCTATTCGCCGCCTCGGAGCGTGTTCGTGCGCATCAGTCACGTTCCAGGGCATTGAGCAACATCCAAGTGTACCCAGCCTAACCGAACCGTAACCAGACCGCCGTTGCAAATCAACCCCCGCCCCCTGCTGGCTCAAATATTAATTCAATAGGGCCGCCGGTCGTCGTAGTAACCGTAAACACCGGTTCGTGCCGTTGATCCGTCAGAGATCGTCGCGTTCGACATCCTCGATTTCCACGTTTCCAACCCTCCAGTCACGAGTCAATGAGTTTCTTCCCTTTGGACGAGCTGCGATGCGGCCCTATCAAGCCGAGGAAGTATCCCCAGACCACGGTCGGCACCCCGAACGTGCTCTGGGGATACAGGTTGCACGAGAGATCGAACTGCAGGAAGGTGCCGTTGCCGGAGACGTTCGAGGGCTTGGAGCAGCAGAGGCTCAGGGAATACGAGCAAGCGTCCAAGATTTTCGACTTTGAGGAGCACGCGAACAGGCGGATCAAGAGGAAGAAGGTCTGGCAACGAGTCCAGCAAGGTACATGCCAAGGATATTAACCTATACGGCGTCGGATCACGTGTCACGTAAAGGGTGCGTGTAGGTTAGGCAATTAATTCTTAACTTTAAAGAACGGAATATTCGAATCCTTTGAACTGTAAGAGAGTCGCCTGTCTTTCGCGTGATAAATAGAGATAAGTCGAAGCTAGACGAATCACTCTCGTCGCGTGTCCGTTTCTATTTTCGCGCGTAACACTCGCGTCTGATGGTTTTCGTCGGATGAAATCCTACGGCAAACTGGGTGATGCTATCGGGACTAATAATTCCGCAGGATTAGCGAGTTACGAGGACACGGTGAACGCGCGGCGAGAGAAGCTGCGCGAGCTATTGTTGAAAGAAGAGATGGGCCTAATTCACGAGGTGATATACCAGGCTCAGCACGGCGACGATGCCAGGATGGACGACATTCGCCTTAGAGTAGAGGAGATACGGAAGGAGGAGGAGGAGAATCGGTTGGCAGTGGTCGCGGCGAAAAGGATGCAGCAGTATTTAGGCCAGTGTCCAGAAGTCCGTGAGAAACTGACGCGGAGGTCGGCGATCGAGACGAAGCTCGGCAACCTGGCCCAAATGGCGGACAACGAAGCCAAGAAGCAGGCGGAGAGGGAATTGGATCGCCTCTGGCACGAGTTGTCGCTGAAGGAGATTGAGGCGAAGAAGGAGAGGGAAGTGGAGGACGCTAAGCGGCGTTGCCTCGCTCAGCAGGACAATATGATCATCCTGGCGAAACAGGTAGCCGGGAAGTTGCTGCTCGAGGAGCAAAAGAAGCAGGTACAGAAGGAGGACAGGGAGCACTTGGACCGTCTGTGGGAGGCGTTGCGCGAGGAGGAGCGTAAGAAGCTGGAAATGGAACGCCAGAAGAGAGAAGAGACGAAGAAGGAGCTGCAGGAACAGATCCTGATAACCAAGAGGAAGCTGGCCGAGCAAGCGCGGCACGAGACGGAAATGGAACGCTTGAGACAGGCGATCGTTACGGAGGAATTAGCAAAGGAACAATCCAGCATCAAAGAGGCCAGCGCCGCGCTTCGCGAAGAATTGCTCGCTTATTTGGAATATTTGGAAGAGCTGAGGAAGGAGGAAGCGAGGAGGAACGTGGAGGTGGATCGGATAGTGGCAGAGTCGTGGAAGGACGCTGACACCAGGCGCACCCTCGCTGTGAAGAAGTTCAAGGAGGTTAGGGAGAGGCTGCTGCAGGATGTCCTTCGAGGTCGCGAGGAGCAGCTGAGGATAAAGAGCGAGAGGGATAGGAAGGAGACGGAGGAGCGGGAGCTGGAGAAGGAGATGATGGAGAAGCGGATCGAGTCGGAGGCGAAGCTGGCCGCTCACGCGAGAAAGGAGGAGAAGGAGAGAGCGCTGCGTTACAAGAGGGACTTGGAGGAACAGTGGAAACGGAGCGAAGACGCGCGGCGCAAGGAGATCGAGGAGGACAAACGGGCGCATTTCCAGCGGATGAAAGAGGAGGAAGAGTATCAGAAATTAACGGAGGAATTATTAGCGGCTTCGGAGAACGTCACTCCGCATCCGTTCAAGATTTTGCTGAAGGAATGCGCGGCTCGTTACGCCGCGGAGAAAGCGGGAGAGTGTTACTGCCCGCCACCGTTGCTCGAGGAGTAATTTATCCGTGTGTATTTTAACAATCAGGAGTATCGTGTTTGTATCGTGAAATAATAGCTTTCCTGTTTCAAATTTTAAACGCGAGTTTTCATTTTCCCGCTCCGCGATGATTCGCGAGATCCATCCGGCGATCTATAGCAGCGTTCGAGCTACTCGCGCCATCTGTGTCGTCGCGCGCCAACCGTCGAGCGCGCTCGACGTTAAGGCAGAAATCTGCTCGATTATCGATTCGGTTCTTTTTCTTCGTTTTTCTCCGGCGCGCGCCTTCGCGGCGCGATATTTAAAAATACCGCGGCTAGTCGAAAGAAAAATAGCTGGAAATAAACCGGCCGGTGGACGCAACCTTTCTCGTTCGTTCCTTCGTAACGGGGCTGAAAATAAACTTGCAAAATAAACTCGCGGATCGATGGGTAGAAAATCTGGATGTAAACCAGCCGGGCACAGGGAATAATAATAAACGCGTCCATTTACGGTAGACAGCGCGTTATAAATTGCATCGAATTACGACGGGGAAATAAAACTAGCGAGAAAGCCAAGCGTCAACGCGAATCGCGCGTAAATAATTTCATCATCGACGCGAATTATTTTCAGCGACGCTGCGGCCTGCGCTCCGCATTAAAATAATTACGCGCCCCGGGTTGAAATATTGTTTTCTCCCTTTCTTCCGCCGCGAGATTTATACTTCGTTGAAAAACTAATTCGTCCGCGCGTTTTTGCCACTCAGTCGCTGTTTTCTCCCATTTTCTCCTTCCTCTTCGTCCATTCCCTTCGTGTCCCTCTCTATATATCACTCTCTCTCACTTCCCCTCGTTCTGTCTTTTTTTTCTTTTTCAATTTTTAACGCGTATTTACAGCGGCGTCCGTCGAATGTGGAACACCGCGCGGCATCTACGAGCGGCTTTGAGATCCGCGGCGAAATCCGCCTGACGCGCAAATTGTCCCGGCGATTGGATTAAATAACGCAACTCGTCCGGTTGGCGCGCGAGTCGCGTAAATTACCCGGCGTTTCGCTCGATTATCGGAAAACACGCGACGCGTTCGAAAGGAGAACGGATTTAACGAGCGTGCACGCTCGGTCAAAAATTGATCGCGAATTAATCGCGCCGCTTCCAAGACTCGCTTTCTCGATCGGTGACTCGAACGTTTCCAGAGAAACCTCTCCTTTCGCGAATTTCACGGAAAATCCGGTGTCCGAGAAGCGAGTAATATCGGCGACGAAATAAATCGGAGCAACGCATAGGGTGGTTAATTCACCGCGATCGCGTGGCGAAGGGTTGAAAACTCGTCCCTTTGTTGTTACCTGTAACGGGTTTTTTAAACGCTTTTTAAAACACCGCGAAGCTTACGGTGTCGTTTACCTAACCTTCCAGCGACCTTGAGTAATGTACCTTGGGTAATGCTTTTTTACCTTCCCCGGGGCATTTCTTTATAACGTTCGAGGCGAGCGAGGTATGCGCGGTATCTCTGATAAATGATACAATCTGTATTTCGCATTATGCCTCAATAATATCCGAAAGAGGGCTGCTTTCGTTCCCTTTGCCGCGACGAGCCACCGCAATAATGCACTTTCATGTTCCCGCTCGCTGCAAAATTGCCCCTCACGGTCACCCGGCGAACGTAATTTCCAGCAGGAATTTTAAGATTAAACGACCTTCAACCCTCTCAATTTTTCCCTCATCGAGCTTCCACCGACTCCCTCGACTTGTCTGCCGTCGGTCGTGTCAAGAATTCCACAATTTTCGCAAATGATCGCGGCGCAAATCGAATCAGAGGCGCGCGAGCAGGATATTGCCATACGAGTTGCTCGCCTCGGGCGCGAATTAGAAACGGCAGTTCCTCCGACGATAAACCGCTTAACTTTTAACTTTCTAACAGACGCAAACTCGATTTCCCTTTCTACATTTCCAGGCCACTTTGGCGCAATAAATCCACCGGCTGGCCGACTGCTCGATGGTACCCATAAAAATCCCTAATCCAACCCTTTCCGAGAAGCTCGCCGCGAGAGCTGCGAACCAGCTCCTCCCGTCTATATTAAAACGCATCCCCGTGGCTATATTAAAATATTTCCGTTCGGTCGGCCAGCTCGTCCCATAATTCCTAAGGACGACGTCGCGTAGCCGCGAAAGCGTTCACTCGCGCGGAAACCCGGAAGTCGCGAGCATGCTCGTGAACAACGCTCGTCCGTCCGAGCGGAATTTCGAACTAGATTCGCCTTCGGCGAGTCTTCTTCTTCTTCTCGGCGATTACGCCTCGCCGTTTCGCGCGGTTATCTTTATAACGCAGGAAAAAACTACCCCTTTTTGCCCGGCGACGTTTCGTCGTAGAGGACGATACCTTTTATCGACCATCTCTGCCCTCGTTCTTCCGCCGCCTTTTTCTCTTCTTATTATTTCCTCCTTTTTTCTTCCGAGACTTCACCCTTTGCGTGTTTTTTCTCCTTGCACGCGCAAGGACCGGCGGAGCGATTAATTGATTAGCAGCGCGGTCTGAGAAAGGCCGGCCGTAGAGCAGATACGAGAAGGCTAGGTGCCGAGGGATTTTTTCGAAATTTCGCTTCGACTGTGATACATTGGGTCACGGGGCCATTCGTCGGAAAAGGGACGTTTCGAGACGAACGAGAAATCGGTGAAAAATCGGACGAGAATTCGGACCACTCGCTGCTTACGTTACAATGGTGTTACATCTATTCGAACTAATCGCAACGCGTATTACAAAGGATTCAGTACCCTCTAAAATAACATCTCGAACGATCCTCGCGCGAGATTAACCGTCCCCTGATCCATCGACCGGTTAATCGATCAATCGGTCTCCTTAATCCTAGATAAAACTCGAAAACGACAGCGCGAAAGAAGCCAGACGCATCCCGATGCTCGCCGAGGCTGTATTCACGGTTTCTCCGCGCGGACGCGAACGCCGGCGCATAAATTCCGCGACGCAGGTCCGCACGGTCGTGATCGTCACCCTCGATCATCAAACTTTCACCCCTAACGAGCCGAGGGGTTAAACGGGCCGGCGTTCGATTCGAGGGCCAGCATGCGGCGACCGCGTGCATCCGTCGACGCGTGTGATTGATCGAACAGAGCGTGCAGGCATTGCGGTTTGTCTCGGGCCGACGAGGCTCGTCCCCGAGGTTAGGGATTGCAGTTGCCGCGGCCGGCGATCGCTTTGAACCACCCCGCAGCAACCCCCACGGGCTGGACCGCGCCAAGACTTTTTTCCTCTCCGGCGAATCGTCTCGCTCCGCTGCCCCGGCGCGGCTGCACCTGCACGCGTGTGCGCTTCTGTCGGAGAGGAGTCGCTGCTGCGACAAAGCGGAATAAAGGGGTGAGACCGAAGACGCAGACCGGAGGAGACTCCACGAGGCGAAGGGAATGGAAATAGCGAGAGCGGAATGCGAGAATGTTTAAACGGAGGGAGAAGCGTCGACGTCGGCGAGGACCGGGGTAAATATATCGAGTAGCGGTTTATAACGGAGGGTGTAAGCCGAGACTAGCGAGGTCTAATTAGGAAGATATTAAAACGGCATGCAGATAGGCAGGGAGAAGAAAAATAGGCAGGTTGAATTTGTAAAAGTATTTCTAAGCTTTGTCTCCGCCTCTACGCGGTGGATGATTTGTCGCTGGAAGAAACATCCATCCGCAACCTGCCCCGGTGTAATCCGTGGGGCGCCAACTTTCCAGACGTCTGCCGGGCGCCCGCGAGGGAGAGGAGATGACTCGAGGCTTTCGCTTCGGAGACAGTCCATCGCTTCTTAATCCGCCGGTCCTTTTACCTGGAAAAATATAACAAACCCATTCGGTGGCCGCGAGAACAGACCACTCGCTTTGACTTACAAACTTCTCGAGTCCGGACAAAGCACCAGGCGGGCTGGAACAATACGTCGAGAGGGTTATGAAAAGAACAACCGTGGGCAGCTCGCGAGATCGGAGAGGAGGAAGCCCTTATCGGAAGAAGGGTTAACGAAGGGTCGGGGCAGAAAGGCGGAGAAGTGCGAGAGAAATGGCAGAGGAGGAAGAAGAAGAAGAGGAAGAAGAAGAAGAAGCAGAAGAAGAAGAAGCAGAAGAAGAAGAAGAAGCAGAAGAAGAAGAAGAAGAAGAAGAAGAAGAAGAAGAAGAAGAAGATGGGGGGACCAGGACGGGGATTGCGGACTCGCAGGAGCGAATGGACCTCGCCTCTGGGGATGTTCTTTTGACAGTCATGTCGCTGTCGTCTCCTAAGGTCCCCCGGCGGCGTTGCATTAATCTTCTTCTTCCGACCCCGCCTTATTGAAAATTCTACAGAGCGCTTCACAGTTTTTGCCACCGGCCCGCCCTTTGTACCTCGCCCACACCCCCAGGGACGTCACCTACGGAGAATTCACCTGCGGAGTCGATCGTCGCGGCTTCCGTTTCGTCTCTCCTCCTCTCCGCTCCTCTCCTTTCCCTCCTATCCAACCAACGCTCCTCGGAACCCGTCCGAATCGACAATTGCCCGATTCTCTTAATTCCCCGTCTTCTATTTTCGACCCGAGGAGAATAATTCGTCGCTACGTACGACACGCGTGTACGTCCGATAACCGCGGCCTATTTTCGTGCATACAAAGGGAAAGTAGGTCTCGCTGCTCGGAGGTACGCGATCTCAGGGGCCTCGGACCTCCTTCGCTCTCTATCTCGATAGAAGCACGCGACTCGACCTGAAAAATTCCACGAATTTCCTCGAGTTCTGCTCCCGATATCGCGGAGAGATCGAGAGCGAAGCAGAAGCAAGAATCGTGTTCCGGCGTCGAAAAAGGAGGAGCACTTTCCTCAAACCACCTATATCGCGAGTGCTCCTACCTGCGCGTTCTTCTCCTCGAGCTCTTTACCTCCCCGGAAAACTCGACCACTCGGCCACCCTCTTCTATCCGTCGCTCGCCTCGGTGTCTCGTCGAGGAACGCGGCTGTTCGATATTCCGAGTCGATACCTAGGTCTTCGAGACCGGCGTCGCGGTGCTAATTGCCGGGCGAACGGGGCGAAGAGCGGATGAAAGAGGATCGAGGGATCGAGGAGACCTGGCCGTTGCCAGGTGCGTAGGATCGTTATTCGCGGATCGTGTTTTCACGCGCGTCTGCTCCGGCTTTCTAATTCGACCAGGCAGCGCCGCGTTCCACCGCGAGGATTCCGCGCGCGCGTCATCACGCATCGCTTGCGCCTGGGTAGAAGCGCTGCCACGGCGATTTCACGCCTCCGGAATCATCCCAAGTAGCCGGCCCTGGCTGGCCGTCGCGCTAATGCACCCCGAATCGCTCTCCAGCCAGCGTTGCTTCGCTCCAGCGTTTCAGCCAAAGCATCGGGGTCTTCTGGAATTTCCTGCGAAGCCTCGACGCCTCGATTCGCGCTGAGATTCCGAGCAATCGAGATAATATCGGTTTTTTTTTTCACCGTAAAATCGACGAACGGTAGCTTTCTAAGGTTTCTAAGGTAGTACGACGCGGAAGAAGCGGACGATATCGCGTGAAAATCTAGTTACACGATTCGGGTTGTGTTTATCGTTCGCGAGGACGCGAGTTTGAATTGCGAATTACGAATCGGGAAGCCGAGATTCGACGCGAAAGCAACGCGTCCCGTCTTCCATCCCGCTTTGTTAAACGCGAAATCATCGAAGCGCAGAGGCACAGTCTGGGAATTAAATTTGGATCTCGGAAAATGGGTTTGAACTTGCCTCCGCGAGACCCGCAAAGTTCACGTTCCTAAGCTACGATGTTTGAACAAGAAGATCGGGAGTACCGGCGAAGTTGCGCAACAAATATTCTCATTGTTAACTTTGCCAGCTATTCCACTCGTCAAAACGTTACATAAGCGTCGCGGGTGTAACACAAGCCTCCGCTTTCGGCGCTCTCGTTAGACGCCGCGAAGTTAAAGCCGGCTCTGATTTTCGTGGCGCGCGCCACGGCTGGATAGACGAATAGAAAATTCGGCTGGAAAACCACCGCGATGATTATCCTTCGTTGTTAACTTTCCGAATAATTCCGCTCGTTAAATCGTAACTGCTCGCCTCCCGTCTCGTTAAAACCGGGCATAATTGAACCGGTATCGAATCCTCAAGACGCAACGGGAAATCCGACGACTCTTCCATTACCTCTTTCGCGAATAGTTTCAGACCCTCGTATCGTTTCCGTCGAAACGCGTCGAGTTTCACCCCCGTGTCGGGAGGTTTCCTCGATTTCCCGAACCGGCCTAATTTCGAATCGCGACGTTCCAGTCTCGACGATATAATAAAATTCCCTGGGAAAAAGAAGAAACCCCCGAGGCCGGGGTCTCGTACCCTCTTCGTCCTCTCGGGGAAAGCGAGCACCCCTCTCCCCGTTCCGTTCGATGTCGCTCATTAGAATCGTGAGAGAGGAAGGGAGAGAGCACGGAGGAGCGGAGAGAGCGACGGGGCGCCCGGTGGAGCGGCGTTATCAATCAGCCTTATCGATAAAGGTCCCCGACCCGTGGTCTGGTACACGAGTCGCGTCCCTCGGCGTTGTCGTCGTCTCGCGATGCCCGATAAGCGCGTCGCGACGTCGTGACTCGCGGGAGAAGACGAGCAAGGGGTCTGCCCGGTCGTCCGTGGGCGGAGTTAATCCGGCGTTAATGCGCCGGGAAATTGGTAACGTTGTTCCTCCGTCGCCATGGTCCAGGCGCAGCCACTCTCTCCTCCTCTCTCCTCCTCTCCTTTTTCCGCTCCTTCTTCTCGCGAGACGTTATTCATCAGGGGGGAAAAAGGAGGAAGGGCGAGGACGGGGGGGTTGCGGCGACGCGGACGTCGAAGGGCGGCGAGCGATTAATTTTGGAAACGGAGAGAATGGCGACAAGAGTGGCTGGATTCGGATGCGAAGGGGAGCGGGAAAAACGTGGGGGACGTGGTAATTGTTCTTGCTCGGTGGAAGTGTTTTAGTTTTTACCCGAGCAAAAGGATAAATAGCTCTTTCGTGCTGGTTCCTCGCCCGCGTCCGAGCATCTCCTTTCCGGTCTTTTCGCTTCTTCCATCTTCCGAGCCTCCGCGAACTTCGTCCAGCGTTATTCCCGAAGCGTTAATCGAAATTACCGCGGTGGTCCCGGAATGTTTCGTCTGAAAACCTCCCGGCGACAGCCGCGTCGATATTTCAGGTCGGTCGATCGACGGGAAAGCCGGGTATCGAGGAGTCGTCGCATGCAAATCGCACGTATTAACCCCTCGGTGCGCCAGGCGTGGTAAATCATCTCTCTGGTCGACCAGCAGCTGGCTATATATCTCCTTTTCCTTTCCTTTTCTTCTTTTTTTTTTCTCCCCTTTCCCAGCGTTTTAAATAAGAACGACCGTGTCGGACGACCGAGCGTCGCGGTCGCGGAAAAGGGTTGGCCCGCGAGGAAAAGAGGGACGTCCCTTTCCTTCCAGAGGTAACTCGCCCGTGGAGATACTTATCGCGGAGACCAGGGAGAATACCGTTGTAATTATTCTTTCCGCGAAGAAATACACCGCGGTTGAATGTTTCAGTTCTCTGTTACAGCCGCTTCCGTTCCCTCGATCCGCCGTCTTCGCCCATTTCCGCCGCTATTTTAGCGCGAGCCGCGTCACGAATGGCTGGCAAGAGTCGCATATCGAATAGTTATCGCAAGGAAATTGGACGTATTAACCTTCTTCCACGGACCTTCTTTCTTTCCCGAGCTGTAACGAACGATCGGATCGATCGGCGGACGAATCGCGAGATCCCGAGTGGACGTTCGTGGAACGGAAGGAAGAAACGAGACGAAGAAAGGAGACTTCCTCATTGATACGTTTATCGACTAGACTTTTATCGCGTGGGCGAAAGACAAATGGCGTTGTAATTATTCTCCGCTGAATCGTTCGCGGTCTCGACGAGTGTTTTAAATCTCCCCCCACCCTTGTCCTTCGCACCCCTCGTCCTGTTCCATCCCGTCACCGGTTCTTCCCTTCTCCTCCTCTTCCTTTTCACCCTCCGACCTTCGTCGATTCGGTACACGGCGTATTTTACACGGACGAGCCTGCGTGGAAGCGCGCGCGACGGAAAACGCCGAGCGATCTCATGGAAATAGGACGTATTTACTCTCCTGTGCGTGCAAGAATCAATCAATCTTTCGCCGGCTTGTTTTTCCCCGCGAGTAAGAACGCGCCGTCGTTCTATCGATCAAATATCGCGCGGAGAGGCTCGCGAACTGGAAACGTCGACGAAAACAGAGAGGATTTTCCGCTGCCTCGTGATTTTTATCGCGACGAGTTTATTCTCGAATCGCTCCGCGGCCACCTTCGTTACGCGTTTCTCCTTTTTCTTCGCTTTTCATCCCTCTCCCGAAAACGCCGCGAACAGTGCTGGCTCGTTACGCGAAAGGGATCGAGAGGGAACGAACGATTCGAGTTGCGTTCGTTACGATCGACGCGGTTAATTAGTGACCGGCGCGGTGCGCTCGTCATTTCGCGGACAAAGAGCAGACACGCGTTTTGACGTGGTTAACGGATCCACCGTGACTCGTCGTGTCTAATTATACGTCTTACCGTGCCTCCTCCGCCATTGTCCGTTCAATCCGACATTTCTTCCGCGCTTTTAGCGCGTCGGCTGCCAATCAAAGCGACCCATTATCCCGGACGATCCACGTTCCCGTCCTGTCACGTCGCCGCACGATTCTTCGCGATCGATTAGGATCGCGATTAGGAAACACGAAACAACGCTACCTACGATAAATCGTTAATTCGCGTTCCATCGATCTAGGGAAATTTTATTTATCGTATTCTTTCTCGCGATAGGAATTCGACGCGAGTGTCACGACGGACGGCGTCGATGATTTGCACAGACGATCGAGTAATTTTGCGAGGAAGGTCCGTGGCGCGGGATCGAGATAAACCGAGGAACACGTCGCGAGTGTGTCTCGGTTACGAGGTGGATCACCGTGGAGCATCTTGCGAGTTGCTCGATTGTCGCGTTAATTCCGGCATCATCCCGCTGTCGAGATTAAGGCGATTCGAAGCCGCGCTTAATTTGAGAACCCTCGTTTGCCGTCACGTGTAAACACACGACCCCTCCGGCCAGATTTCCCATTAGATTAGAGAAATCAAAGGCTTACGCGTCTTCCCGGAACCCCGGCCGTCCCGCGCTCCCGAAGGCACCCTCTGAAATATGCAGATCCCCCTTTCCACCCTCGAATTTTCCGTTTTAGCGCCGCCGCCCGAACTCTACCGACACGCCCTCTTCGACTCTGACGAATCTACCAATTCTCCCGGCCTCCGCTTTCCTCTTTTTCGCTTTCGCCTCGAGTCCTCGCACCTGCACGCTCGTTAACACCCTCCGCGTCGCGGCATCCCCTTCCCGACCGCGCAATATCCTCTTCATTGGCATCTTTCCGCTTTCCCGGACAAACGCGACCATTAGTCCGGTCTCCAAACGCGATACATTCCACGTCCGCGCATCGGAGCTGCGTTTCCTACGGCTACTGAAAAATACCCGGCTATCGATTCGACCTGGCGTTTGTTAATCGTCCACGGAAAAACCGTAGCGCCTATCTCGACCCTCTCTCGGTTCCAAGACTCTCCCGTTACGATTAATAACGTCCCCGGGAACAAGCGGCGACCCGTCGAGTGACAGTCGAAACACTGTTTTTCGTCGAGAAAACCGCGTGTTCTCCGGGACGCGGTCGACCCTGTCAGTCTCGCGTCTCTCCTCTCCTCGCTCGTGGTTCTCCGCGACTAGGGGAAAAGATCGGTGGTTCGATAGGCGAGGTCGAAGAGCTTCGGATTGTCTCGCTGGCGAAAGAGGGTTTATCGAGCGAGGAACGCGCAGAGGCCAAGGATATTTCTCGCATCTCCGCAGCGTATTCCGCGGTGGGTGTTTCGGCGTAGTCGGATAAGGTCGGAATAAAATCTGCCGCGGTTGCGGCGACCGCGGGGCTATGCGCGTTCAGCCGCACACGCGGTGGATCGTCGAAGGAAAAATCGCGCGAGATCTCGTTACTCTCGAGGCGGAGCCGTGTTCCCCGGGAATCTCCATAGAAAACGGGAAAACATCCAGCGCGGTTACACCGTCGAAACATTAATCCACGTCGGCGGCTACGTGATGACGCCTCGCCCCTCCCGCCCCCAGAACCACCCCCGACCACCCTCCACGTTCCCACGACTCTTCGGCACGGTGGAAAAGGAGAAAAAAACGGGCCTCGTTACGAGCGTAATACAGGCACGTGGAAATACGTTTAACCCCCGCAGCACACGCGAGCACAGGCGGTGGCTTCTTTTTGCCGGGGCGCGATTCCAGTTTCCGCGACGTCGAGCACCGACCACCATGGACGAAACTTTCGAGCAAATATTAATTTCGGGGAATAAAGGCGGGGTGGAGGGCGGAGAGGGCGGGAGAAGGGTGGCGAAGCTCGTGGTACGAGTATCGCGACCTTTTTGCTCGTTAAAGAGCTCCATTGTTGACCTTAGTCACGTATGAGGGGGGTATGAAAGGAATCTTGGCTACTCGAGTTCGCGAAGAAAGCCGTAGGTGTACTTTAAATTTCGCGGACGACTTCTGGGACGAGGCTAAGAATTATTCAGACCTCGATTCCGCTGGGTCTCCAGCCGGCGCGTGGATCGATCGTCGAACAACCCGCGCCGCGTGTCCCGGTCCCCGCGGTTTCAATTCCCACCGTGGTTTTTCGAAATAACCTCGCGGAACAATGGGCGCGCGCGGCCGAAGGACCACGACGGCGAGGACACCGGTCGAACGACCGGCCGAATCGCGAATAAGAATGAAAGGATCGTTGGAGAGGGGCCCGGTGAATCGAGGTATCGCCGCGCGGTGGCCAGGAATCGCGGTGGCTCGATAATGTTATCGATCCGCGATTCGCCGCATGCCGCGCGCTTGCGTGCACCGGGATGCGTGCATGCGGAAGTGCACGCATCGCTGCGCAATTCGTGATTGCACGCATATGCCGACAACTTGATGGCTCGAGCCATTGGAACAAGGAAAATGGTAATGCGCGGTTTCGCGGCGGACCGTCGCGACGCAGCTCCGATTCGATTAGATCGGGAATAAAAAGGGGTTGGTCGGTCAGGTCGGGGGTAAAAGGCCTCTGTCTCGTTTTAGCAAAGGAAAAAATCAAAAGAGCCGTGTACCACCGCTACGAGTCGAACGAGCGTGCAACAATAAAAGCCAGGGGGGCTGTTCCCGTAGAGAGGGTCGAAACGCCACCCCACGGTGTTTAATGTTTTATGCCCGTATATATATCCGCGTCCAACTTCAGACGGAGGGAACTCCATCCAGCCGCTGTTATATTTATCACTCTGTTCACCCGCTACTTCCACCCTGTTATCGGTTAAATGGTTATTAAATGAATCGCTTTGAAACGAGCGCCCGCGCTCTCTCGCCGCACCCCCGCTTCTTCCTTTCACGGGTTCGTCTATCTGTGACTTTTCGCCGTTCTTCAGGGTCGACTGGCCACGGATTATTTTCTCGCTCGTACCTACCTCCAGTCGCCGTCCGATAGAATTTAATTGATAATTCCTTGGTCGGGAACGATCTCTTTGGCCGGAGAGCGATAAACGGGCGCGAAAGATATTTGACAATTTACGAGGCGGTGTCCGGAGGTGGGTCGACCCATTAAGTTTGAGGCGCGATGTAAGCGAAGAAGGAAGAAGCCTGAAATTTGCATGCATATCATGGTCGAAGGAGGACGCTTTGATCAGCCATCGAGAAATAAAGGGGAAATTCGTGCGGACCCTAAGTCGAAATTGATTTTACCATTTTGCCGCGTTCTCATTACCGCGCTGCTGCGCCGCCTCCAGCGAATCGCCGATCTACCCTTGTCCTTAATGCAAAACCGATTACCGAAAGTGGCCCCGGCGAGAAGAAAACGCGATTCCTTCCACTATCGAAACACTAGATTATCCCCCTTGGAATCGGGCTTTTCCACCTCGGGACTCGGGAACCGCGATGCTCGACGTTTCGTCGCTCTGTACCGTGGAAAATTACGCAACCGTCTCGTAAAGGACTCTGAATATCTCGTTCCATCGGCCTCGATCATGCACGAATTCGCGCGTTCCTATTCCCTCTCGGCAATATCTGTCTTATAGCCTCGTACGCCGACAAAGAAGCACTGCAACCAGCGCTTACCTCCTCCTACGCTTTACGACCACTAAAAAGTCGCCAAGAATTTCATCTATATTACGCGTAACATCGACCCCGGGACTTACGTCCTTTAACTATCCGATCCCTCATAGACGTCTGTAATGAAACTTCCAACGTTATCTCCACTCGACATCTGTTCGCCGTAAAACTGAAACGCCAAGACAGACCGTGGCAGCTCGCGACGAGTTCCTCGGTGAAACCGAATCGCCGATAATTATCGCGACGTCGTGAAAATCGTGAGGGCGCCTGGACGCGGTCGGCGGACCAATCGATTCGCTCGCGAAAGGACGGCCGGCGTCCGAAATAAATTCGCGGTTAACGTTTGTGCCGTTACCTCGGACGAGGGTTGCCACCCTGCCAGCAGACAGCCGGGGGTGCCGCTCGTTGGCCCGACATTCTATTTACTCTGGAGACGCCGATATTATGCAATCGATGGCGGCTCGTGTCTTGGCGAGAGCCTCGTTTCACCGCCGCCCCCCCGACGTCTTTCTCCGTCCTTATTCCCACCCTCTCTTTAACCCTTCGTCGCCTTCCGAATCGCGTCGCTCCGCGCTCGTCGGTTAACCGATCCTGTCGATCCAATTCGCGCGGACATCGAGGCGGAAACTTAGCGAGATGACGAAATCCGCGTTCGAACGAAAGCTTCTACGAACCGTTGTCCTTCTCCTTTCTTTTCTTCTCGGGGTGAAAACGCGACCAGGTCGATCGCGACCACCACGTCTCTCCTGTCGCACCGTCGTTGCCGAGGATCGACGTAACTCGCGATCGAAGGATCCTCGGTGGAGCTAGGCGACGAATCGTCAAACGCGAGAAGAAGCGACCAGCGACGAGGGTGGTTCCACCGACCCGGTGAACTTTCCGTGGTAGGACCAGGGAAACGACCCCGGTTCCCTCCTTTCTTTCGGCCGCGTGAGTTATAGGCACGGTTTGCGGTATCGCGCCGTCGTTTCAACCCGCCGTTGCATAGACGTACCCCATATATTCGACTGGTATTGCGCCGATATTGCACCCTGTCCCGCTGCTCTATAACTTCCCAACCGCCCGAGACTAGCTTCCATGCGACCTTGCGTGTCTGCCCATCCTACCTTCTTTCTCCGGCTTCCCGACTTTCCATTGTCTATTCCCTTCTCTCTCGACCACACCGCCTCCAGCGAGGATACCAAGGAATTTTTTCCGACAATTTCATCGCTCTGCTCCCCCGCGTTCGAATTGCTTCTTTGATCAGCTATTCCAGCTCGAGACAACGTTTCCGTCTTACCCTTCGCGACGCGGTTAAGAAGGGACGGTCGATGGATAGGATGTTTATTTTAAATTTATCACAGCGACGTGGATCACCGTCTGTCTGCGTTCGCTCGTGTCTTTGTCTTGCTATCCGTTTCCCTCTGGTTCCCAGGGTTATTTCCCGCCGTTTCTTAAGCATTTCGAACCGTCGGAAATAACGACGATTATCTCGATTAAGTATTTAATTAAGTCCAGGATGCATTCCGCGAGTTCCAGCGTCTGGTCCGCCCGGAGCGGATTCCGCGCGGCAACGAGGACCGGAGTCAAACAACGACGACCGAGATATTTCCGGAATCGTTCTTTACCAGGCCTTGACGAACCCTGACAGAACGCTGTTTCTCTCGACTCCCTATTCGTCGACTATTCTACTCGCACACGGATACGAAGTCTTCGACTCGTTTTCAAACGGTCGAAACGTAAATGCGAATAAATGCAAGAAACAATGGAATATCTTTTCCGATCTTTCTTTTTGCGAATAAATCGTTTTCCCTGAACCTTTGGAATCGGCGACAAAAGAGAAGTGAATTTAGAAAGGCAGAGAGATTTGGCGAAGAGGTGGTATCGGAGTCTAACGATTGCTTCGATCTGGATGATTCCGTAGCCGGAGATGATAGGAGCGGAGGAAAAAGTGGCGACAACGGGAACAGTTGGACGGCGTGGCAGGACACGGGACCCATATACGCGCGTCGTTACCGGTCGCTTGAATAATGCATGCCGCATATATTGAAGGAGAGTCAAGATTAAAACGACATCGAGGACCTGGCCTCGGTTCTCCACTCGGAAATCGTATCGAAACACGGACTACGATATCGCTCGCAAGGCCCCGGGCACACGGAGAGGAAGGCAGAGAGAGGCAGAGAGAGAGAGAAAGAGGTGTCCGAGAGCCGCGGCCCCGGCTGAAACTCGTTTTATCGGGGCGAGGCTCTCCGCCAAAGGACCGAAAGGTTGATTTTATTAAAAGAATATATGGCTCTATTGTTCTTACCGGCCGAATAAGAGCAGCGGGAACGGCGTTTTAATTAAGCCAGATAGCGGTGAACAGGAACAAGCTGCATGGGAACAGCCGGCCAAGGGGTTGAACACCGGGGATAAAATTGTTTTTTCGTCCGGTGGAATTCAGCGGAGCAGACACCGGGACACGGGGATGTCGTTGATAAGTGGTTTTTGGGGATTGAATGTCGCTTTGTTGGCGGTCGAGCTGGTGAACGTTGATCCGGTCGTTCTATAGTATCGTGAGAGTCGTGCGTTGACGGTTTTAGGCGCGTGAAAATTAAAGCGAACTTGGTAACGAATTCTCCGCCATGGGACTTACACGCCATTGTTCCGTAACGAATGCCCGCTGTCTCGTTTCGCCCGACCTATCGATACCATTGTCGAGAGAATAAGAAAAGGAACGAATGGTTCTTTCCGAACGGCCATTCGGCATTCCCGAAAGAACTTGATGAGAAATATATATATATATATACTAGGGACGCGTAAATGGTTTATTACGGGCGCAAGCCGGCCTGGAAATCGTGGCAGATCGCGCGGAAAAATCTTGGGCCTTGGTCGACGATTGTCGCGGTCTCGTTCACGGAGAATCGAGGATTGAAACGTTGCCGGGCGGCGGAGTCGCGAGCGTAATCAAGCCTGTGAGTCCTGGCAAATGAATTGGAAAATTGCCATCTCATGACCCACGTAGAAGCCGCGCCGAGAGGAGGGCCACGAATTTAACTACGCGAAAACGAAACAGTGGAAGTTGCGTTCGGGAAACGTGCACGTTTCGGTTCACGGCCGTTTTCCAAATGAAACCGAAGGACCGTCGTTTCGTTAACGTCCAACGCTCCGAGCTGAAATTAAACGTTCGAGTACCGGCGATAACGTCTTCGTGCTCTCGCCTTCTCTCGCTCCTTTCCTTTTATTTCCCTTTGTTTCTTCCATCTCCTCGCGAAACGTATTCCGCGGATGTCCGTTCCTTCGCTATCGATAAATCGCAATTTCGAGCCGTACGCGAAATTTCCCACGAACGGCTGGCAAGCGTGGAAAGTTTACAATTTCGCGATTCAAAGAGAATTCGTAGGCTCGGAACCGATTGTTCCGGCTCTCGAAAGAGGATCTTCCGAAGCACTCGACCCGTTGAATCGAAATTTCGGCCCGATAGAAAACCGACGGAAAAAAAAAGAGGGACAGAAGCACCGGCGTGCGAATTGGAAAACGATCATCGCGTTCGTTTCGAGTTCCACCGTGGATACTGCGACCTTTTCATGCAAAGAACTCTGTTCGAGGGTGGCTAGTTTACATAACGCGGCTTTCACCGAAATCGCACCGCGCGCCGTTCGCTCTCTCATTTTGCAATTTTCTTCGCAACGGAAAATCACACGGCCCGGCTGGCCGACCTCGTCCATCTGACTCGATGACCCAAATGCGGCGATGAAAATTAAAATATCAAAGGCCCGGCCAGTCGGTAAACATCGCGCTGGTGGAGAAACGGCCGAACAGCCGGAGAATCTTGCATCGGCGACCTCCAAAACCAGGCCCCAGATTGTGGAATAAATTTTTCCTACCCCGTGTCTCCCGTCTTTCCCTCCTCTCCGCCTGCCCTTTTCGGCGAGCGACTTTCAAATTCGACCTCGTGAATACTTGAACCAAGTATCCCATTCGATATGGACCGTGTCGCGAGTGTCCTTTGTTTCCGGAGCTTTACAAACGCCTTGCCTCCGACGAAATTGGTTTATCAACGGAACACTCCCGTAAATTGAGATTCTCCGGAAAGCCTCGCGACGCTTTGCTCTCGACGCCTCTCTTCCCCGTTTCGTCGCGATCTACCCTGGGAAACGCGTACAGAGAGAGAGACTACAGGTGTATCAAACTCGCGTATTAATCCGGTTCGTTTTCGGAATCGAGTCGAACGGACAAAAGCTATCCGTCAAAGGTTCTTTACGGTGCTGCGAACGAATACCGAAGAGTAACTTTCGACCTACGTTCCGGGTCCGCGGCGGCGCTTATCGGTGAGAACGAAGGAATAAAGTGGACGAAGCTTATCAGGGAACGAGAACGCGATATTCGCGCGTAGAAGGGAGAAAAAGGAAGGGTGGACGAGGCTGGTGCTCGCAGCGGTGTCTCGTACAGAACCGATGATAACATCCGACAACTTCCGCCGGCTCGGTGGAACGTCGCGTTAATTTTATTCGAGATAAGCCGGCTGAAAGACGCGACACCACCAGAGAGAGGCCACGGGCCCGAAATTTATTTACCGCCATCCGTCTCGCGGCGAACGGTCGATGTCTAACCGATGTCGCGTCAACTCGCCCGATCATTATGATCCATCACGCGACCGGAAGACGCGGCCGCTATATCGCGTCCGATTCGTTTACAATTATCATCCGTCAAACGGGCCCGAGAATCGCGCGGCGGAGAAACCAAGCGGACAAGGCGGATTGTTGCCACAATGTTCCACCGGGGACTAATTATCTCGATGGTGTTTGATGGAAGACGTTGCGAGCGTGTCGCGGGGTTGTAAACTCGTTCGATCGCGGGACAGAATGACACGGGACTTATAAATATTAATCCCTGTTTGTCAATCGGTTGACGGAAGACGTCCAATTTCATAGCCCGTCGTCCCTGAGCTTAGAACGCTTCTTCCGGCCGAGCGATTTGCTTCGAGGACGAGCTACCTTCTCGTGGTCAACGAGTTTCCTGTTTCTCTGCCACCGTTTCCGGGAGGACGATATCCTTTGCTCGTCATAGATCGGAATTGTCGATGGATCTGGAAGGAACGAACGCGTGTTTCAGCGTCTGCTGGCCGGTATATTAGAGCCTGGTCCTCGCGACTTTTACGATCGCTCATTCTTTCCCCGCAAATGTAGCGATACTAACTGCTCTCGTCATTCCTTTCTCCCCTCTGCTCCCGCCGGACCAGGCCCGTGACTTTTATGCCGGAGTTTAAATATATGGCTCGATTATTCTTCGCCGTGGCGCGGAAACTTTTTCGAAAAGGGGATGCCATTAAAGCGGCTGCC